>QTSX02005793.1:0-267390 GCA_014839935.2 Entomophthora muscae
AGGGGCGCGTAGACAAAGTTCCTTGTAGGCGTGGGTGAGCTCCTTTAAAGTGCCAGTCTGGGACAAGTTCTTTACTTGGAGGATGATCATGAATGCAGTATTATTCAGTAAAAATCTTGCCAAGAAGTCCTGCTTAAAGGTGTCCCAGTTCTTCTTGGTGTGCTCCTCATGCCACTTGTTGCACCAGGTGCCAGCATTGTGTGTCAGTCAAATGGAGATTTCTGCAATCCAAAATCTCTGTGGGTACTCCATCTGAGTTAGCTTGCTTTGAGCAGATTGGATCCATGCTGCAGCGTTGTTGTTGTTGGCTCCTGCAAAAATTTCTAAGGCGACGCTTCAAAGTCTTTGAGCTACGTAGACTGGCATGACACTTTTGTTAGTTGGTTGTGGCATAGAGGGGGAGCCTGAAATAAACCTTGTGCAGACATGGCGTTGAAGGCGGGTAGTGGAATCACCTTGTTCTGGTAAAGGACAAAGCCATTGGGTATCTCGGCACCAGGAGTGTACGGGGTCTAGTCAGGTGGGAGGCCAGACATAATTCTGTCAAGGATTTGTTGGTTGCGGCGTGTGCGGGCAACAGGCGGAATTTTTCAAGATAAGGTAGGATGGAATTCCTACTTCTGCTACCAATGTTGTAACTGTGCTGTTTTAGAAGAGTTACAAGGGGAAAAAGTATTTAGAAGCTAGATAATAATCTTTATTGTGAGATAGTAATTATATAGTCAATGTGAATCAAGGATAATAGGAACATGATTGTTGATCACATGGTTGGATGAAAGAGGGGGCGGCTTGATCCTGATAATGAGTCAAGTGCCAAATTGGGGTATCCACTGTAAAGGATCAGCATCTGTTCATGTTGATGGATTTGGTAATTCAAGTTGACTTCCTAGTCTGGCTTTGGGTGACCAGATAATCGGATTGCAGATCACAAACCTGCTTGGTTGGAGCCTTGCTGGCGGGTTGAGCCTGCGGTTTCAACACAGGAATACCTGGATTCTTCTCCCACAAGAAAGGATATCAGGCCACCAAGGGGATATACATATGGCACTGGTCAGGATACAGATCTGAACAAGGTGTACATAGCTTTAAGGGACCTGTATACTGAATCTTTGTACCTCTTTTGTCAGAATGAAGTAGAGTGGGAGCTTTTCATAATCAATAAAACTGGAGAATGTATACCCAAATTAGGATAACATTACCAATGAGGAGACAGTGCATGTTTACTTGGAAATGATAACCCTTTAAGAGTGAATAAGAAAAGGTGCAGCAGAAGATTATGTACAGATACCAACAAGAAGACCTCAATCTGACTCAGAGCCAAGGGATCAGCAGCATGGATAGGTTCACATTCAATTCCGCAGGGGTCAGGAATCATTTTGTCAGGAGGAAGATTCCCAGGAAATTGCAGAAGTGAGAAGGCCAAATCTAGTTATCTGGGTATTGCAGATCTGGTTGGGGAGTATTGGGATACATGAATTGTGAGGCAAGGTACTTTATCTGGGAAAAATATCAAGCTAACCAGGTAGTTTGGTGGGGACAGTTGTTATGTAAGGCCTTTGGGTACATCTTGATGTGATTGCCTCCTTGTACATAATCTTTGGACATCTTACAGATACCATCAATGGTGGTTCTGTAATCTGTCACCTGACCTCCTCTGGGGTCAGGATTTGATGACCAGCAGGTCAAGGAAGGGAAATTTGGGCATGGGTCATCTGTGCCCCACTTGAACCTGATTTCCTGTGCCACCACCCACTTGCAATTGATCATTAGATTTAAATCTACAACCGCTGCAAGCAGGCAGGTCTTTGGGCTGGGTTTCCCCGGGTGGCAGGGCTTTGGTTGAGCCACTCTGGGAAAACTATGGCCGTGGAATCCTTTGATGGTTATATGGGATCCCAGTATGGGTGTGAGGCGGATCATGCTGTAAGCTTTGACCTGCCATTGTCACCGGTATCACCATCTTGGTGGGTGCTGCATGTAAAGATACTCCCCCCTTTAGCCATAGATAGGGCAATCTTCCCTTGGTGTACAAAGAAAACTGCTCAGAATCAAACTAAACCTCTTAATTCCTTTGAGGATCTAGCTCACACAATTTCCAAGAGATTTGTACTGGTGTATCCTTCTCAGGTGGTAACCACTAATGATCAGATTTATGTTCCCACCTGAGGGGAATATCTGATTAATTTGGACCATCTGTTGTCTTGGTTACATCCTGATTTAAACCAAATGAAGTACAACCAATAAGGTTGCGCTTCTGTTAAATCAACAAGTTCTAATCCAACTTGATTAGATGATGTTCTAAACCATTCTATAGGCATCAGCTAATAAGAAGAGATGCTGGAAATTATTGAGAAGCCTTCCAACCCATTGGAGTCCCTGTTGCAAAATTTCTCCTCTGGCCAATCAGATCCGTCACCCAGGTCAGCTGACCTCCAAGGTTCTAAGCCTGTCCCTTAAAGCAAGACAGGGGACTCTTGGTCCCCTGCTTGCTCATTTTTACAATAAAGAGTTTAACTTGCACCAAGCCTTTAATTTTAGAAAGCTTTGGGTCTTTGGTTTACCCTTTTTATTTTCTCTATAATTTTTAGTAAAAGATCTACTGTTCCTTACCTTCATGGTCTTCCCTTGGCCCTGGTGTCCTTTCTAAAGCCTCTAGAGGGGATTTTAGCTTATATGTTGAAGCCTACTGCTTTGGTTTTCAAGATTTGAACCCAAACTTTAATATTAGTATCAAAAATCATATAATTACTTCCATTAATTTTGGTTTCATCTTCATTTTGCTCTGTCATTGTCTTTGCTTCTTTATACAACTTTGAAAGCTCTTCCTGCTCTACCTTGATCCGTATAGCTGGTTTTTGATGTCTCCTTACCCAGCTGACCTTTGGAAAATCCCCTGTTCTTGGTGGGCTATTATTTTAATTCTCCACATCAAAGAAAGGACTCCTAATTCACTCTGCCTTCCAAAAAATGCTGGTTCCCTTGCTGAAGTCTATCACTTTCACTCTAGCCCCTGTTTTGATAATAATTTGGTCCACCTCCCCAGATCTCTGGGGCAGGATTTCTTCTTCTATTTACTACATAGGCAACAACCCAACTCATCTCTTGCAGTTATTTGAGGACATTCCCGGACGTGCTCAAGACCTTCTGGTTACTAGTGAGAATCTTGTTAATATTCTCACTTGTGATGATCTTAACCTACTCCCTCCTGGACCAGTTCCCCAGACTCTCCAAGAAATTGACTCCTCAAAGCCTCCCCCTCCAAGGAACCAAAGTACACGGCTCCTGCAGAAGAGGTGAGTCCTCAGGAGTACGGAACCAAGCGGACTCCCTGGTTGATTAGTGGAATCCTCTTGATGGGGTTGGATTCTTACTTTCCCTGACTGTCTCCCACACTTTTACTCTGGACGCCACTTTGAGTGACCATACCAGTTTCTTCACTGGATGGTGTCCTGGTGAGTCTTTTCCCCAGGATTAGAACCAAACTTAGTCAGTTTAGCTCCCCTCTCTTACACTTCCCATCCTCAGAGATATAGCCGCCAGGAGCAGCAGGTGCATAAAAACCTCCTAAGGAGTTGGCTACTTAAACCAAACTATAGACATAAAACGCTACAGTAAACCATGCAAGACTTCTACCAGAGCTTTCAAATGGGGCAGCCAAGGCTCAGGACATAAGAAGCCTATGGCTTGGTGCTTTTTGGGTGGAGAATTCAACCTAAAAAGCCACACAGTTCCCCCCACTTCTGGAGGGGTGGTTATGAGACCCCTTGACCACATCATCCCCAACTCCAAACCATATCATCCCTGAGAACCTTGAGGGCTATTTTAGCAGTCCAAAAAGTACTTTAAATCCAGAACCCAAAGGTAAAAATGGGGGATTGTCAAATCCTTGGTCCAAATTTCAAATATCTTTTGCAGGCAACTCAGCTGAAGTGAAAATAAAATATTTAGTAAGATCAGCCATTTAATTTGAATTCTTTCTGGTTTATTTAAATTGGCAGATTTCAAATCCCTTGTGCAGATAACTCAACTAAAAAAAGCCAAAACTCAGCAAACACATGCAGGATACATGAATCAGAAATGTGGGATTCTAATGTACAATTTGAGATTTCCTGTATTTCAAACAAATCATAGACATCATGTAAAACTTAACAAATCTGAAATTGTGGGATTGTCAAATCCAAGAACCAAGTTTCAAATCATAATTGTGGTGAATTTGAAATAAATATAATTTATGGGCATCTCAAAAAGGATGCTAAAGGATCTAGAGTGGATTTGTACTGATTCTTTAAGGAATCATAGGCATTCTCAAAAATCACCTTATTCCATTTTAGGACGGCTAAAATTTAGATCATAATATTCATTGGCTTAACATACTTAACAATAAAATTGATTAAAATATAGACTTCTCTTTTTTGAGTTTAGTTTTTAATATAAAATTTATTATGCCTTCTTTTAATAACAACCAAATAAACAAACTGTTCCCAGGCCTTGAAAAAATCATGCAGGGCTACACTGGGTCTTTTAACAGCAAAGCCTCTGTCTATGGTCATTCCCAACCCGCAGGCCCCTCCCCAAGCACTAACCAGGAGTGTGTTCTTTCTCCTGCGTCCTCAAGCATGGCCCTGTTTGCCCATCACGCACAGGCAGCTGCCAACCCAAATCACATATCAAAAATGGCATCCAGAACCAGCCAATTGAGTCAAGTAATCACCCAGGGAAGCCAGAATACAGAAACAGCCAATCAGATGGCAACATTCAGTTCTCAAGGCAGACACACTCTGCCTCCAGCCAATCAGCCTGCAAGATGCAGAAGAAAATTAATCACTCCAAAGATTGTTCTTGAAATGGTTGAAAAGCGAGGGAAGCTTATGTCCCTAGGGGAAATTGCGGCTGCAATGGGTTTTGCAAAGTTCACTGTGGCTGCAACCCTGCAAGCCCATGTCAACTGTGGCCCCCTCCCAAGAAGACCCCAACTGGTGCCTGTACTTCAACTGAAGGTGAAAAAGCCCACCCTCTCATGATGGCTATCATGGAGTGTGACCTGTGGATGCCCCTGGTCCATGTCCGTCTCCAACTGGGACTCCATGCCATTTTCACCAATAAGAGAACAGTGAATTTGTGGATGCACAGAGTTGTGGTTGCTGTCAGAATCTTGTCTAATCAGGTTCTCAGTGGCCCCAGTTTGGTGAATAATAACCTGTACAATGCAACCATTATTAATTTTATCAAAGGAAGGGCAATAAGGGCCTGTAATAACGTCATTTTCTTGCTGTATGCCAAGATTTTGGCAAGTATTTAAGACTTTGGGGGAAAGCGCATCCAATCTGATGTATACAAGTGCAGCCCAATCCTGTATCAATTTTTTGGGATTTTGTTGGCAGTTTTCCCATTGGGTGTCAATCATTATGCAGCAATATCAAACACCGCAGATGAGTATGCCTACCAGACAGAGCTCAAGGACATGCTGGAGGAGTGGGCCACCCAACAAGCCATATGGGACATTATTTTTCTTGTTATGCCTAGGCGCCAGATTGGTTATTTTATAACTTAATCACATTATTCATATTCAAATTATTCAGAAAGAGTAAAATACAATCAATCCCAAATATTTAATTGATCTTGGGCTTGGGTGATTTTTTAAAAAATAATTCATTGATTTTATAATTGAAAATTTCAACTTATAGTACTACTGAAAATATCTTAAGTGCTACTACAAACCAAAAATATTTATGATGAGTTGCATGGGAGAGTAATAGCAGCCCCAAAGCTATAAATGCTATTACCCTATCTTTGGCTCATCATAAATATTCTTAGTTTGTTTCAGAAAAAAAATGTTGTTGTTTTTGAAAGACTGATAACTCTATTTAAAATACACCCTCTAGTAAGCTGTCCTACTTCATGAACTTGCCCCAATACACTACTAGCATCTTCTGATATTTTTGTTTCTCTGGTATCATCACGTGATTTCAAATGATAATTTATCTCAGAATATTCTGAGAAGCTTTCAAATGTTAAAGGTGAAGTATATAGCTTCCCATCTTTCATCAAATATGAAAGATTAATGCGCAGATTTTTAACTTCAAGCTCTCTTTTTATAGGCCTAAATTTCCTTTCATAAATATAAAAAAATGCTTTTTGGGAAACAATTGAACCAGTTAAAGCTGATTTATATAATTCTTTTCTTTTTCCTTCTTGCTCAAAAATATTTTTAATATCATTTGTATTCTTAATATAAAGCTGGTTTTCTTTCTCTTTTAATGTTTTTGATATTACACCAAAGTGACCATCAACAATGCTTTTTCCATGACATTCTACAAAACAATTATATTTTATAGGACCTTTAATATATTTAGGTGCCTCTTTAAATAAGTAATATAAAAATTCATATGATCTAAAATGATTTCCATTATCCGTCCATACTTTTATATTTTTTATTTTTTTAAATCTATCTAATTTAAGAAGACTTATTAGACATTCACCTGAAAATAAAGAATCATGTGATAATATTTGAGACAAAAATCATGATATTCATATTTAATTTTATTGTTTTCTTTAAAAACTAATGCAAACCCTAATAATGAGATAGGTTTTTTTGAATAAAAACAATTATTGGTCTCAATTGGACCACCTCCAACCTTTAAGTTTTCTTTATAATCTATAACTACAACACAAGACTCATCATCTAGTTCATTAATGTCTTTTTTATATTCACAATTTTGATGAACATAAAAGTCTTGGTGCTGATTAATAGACTTTAAGTCATTGTCTATAGATTCTGGTAATGGTAAGTTTTTACTTTCACATTCTTCCTTCTTTTTTCTAGTGAATTTTTTAAATTACAAATATTGCACATATCAGTTTGTTTTTACTTTTTATTATATTTTTAGGGATTAATTTATAGTAAGTGGAAATTGAAACTGAAATTTCATTTTTTATTTTCATATTTTCATATATTTCTTTTTTTGTTTTAAGTAGAGAGTATTTAATTTCAGTTGAGTAATTACTCATCTCTTTTTCTATATCTTTATAAAAAATTTCAGGCACTTTTTTTGTAAACTGGCTTGTTTCAAAAGAATTTTCCAGCAATTTTTTAATTATTTTTTTAGTTATTTCTTTTTTTAATGAATAGTTATTATTTTTTTGGCTTTTTTTGTTTAAGCTTACATTTTTATTTTTGTTTATTTTTCTTGAGTATTCAAACTCACTTTTGTTTATATTAAACCCCATATCATTAAGCTCTTTTAAAGAGTAACTGGAAGTAACCAGAGATCGCAAGGCTGGGAGATGTTTTTGGGGAGAAGATTTCATGAGATCCTTTAAGTTTTCAATGAACTCATTGCCTTTTTGATTTTGAATAGTTGGCAGGAACTGAGCTTTCCCAAATTCAGTTTGAGTAAGGAAGTGCTTGATGAAATTATCAAGATCATCACCAGCAATAAAGAGGAATGCCTTTTTTAACATTGCAATTCTCTCTCTTTTTGTTGAAGCTCCCAAGGAAAAAAAGGGTAGCATGGAAGAAGTAAATTTAACTGAGGACATGGTAGTATTTTGAATCTGTAATTAGGTCAGATCTCTGATGTGTGCCTTAATGATGGAGTAGTTATGATCAGAATGTGGTCTTTGAATGGGGTCTTTTGGATTAGAAGCTTTGTGGTACTTTAGCTCTTATATACCAAGCTAAATGACACCATTCTGAAAGAAATGGTGTGATAGCTTTTATTATAGTTTGAACTTGAATTTATGTTTGCAGAAATTAATTAAATACCCAGTTTTCATGCACAAGTGATATATGTGAAGCAGCTAAGCATTATTATTACATCATATCCTCTTTGTAATCAATGCAAATCAATCAAAATGATGTATTCAGTTAATTGTAACTCTTCCGCATATTTTTAAAATGATAAAATATTAAAGAATTACATTTAAAGAATGCTTAATTTGAGGTTCGAAGCTCACTTGAACCTTAAAATCAATCTAAACAGTGATAAAAACACTCTAACTTCAAACTATCATAAAATCCTAAAGAATTGAGCTTTTTAAGTAAAATAAAATGCGAAAATAAAGCTCTGAATCTTATCTTTAATTTTGTCAAATAAAAAACATCTGTTGTGTATTGAAAAAAGAGTATTTATTAGCTTTGAAGTGATCTACTTTATATCATTAGATATAATCATATAATAAAATCTGGATTATGCTCTTTTAAATTACTTTTGCTTTAATATTGAGCATAGTATACATATTAAAATTTTTACACCAATAGAAAGATAAGATTTTTAGCTTCATTTTGATAGTTTACAGTGTGAAAAAATATTGATTTTTCATTGAGTTATTAATTTTTTAAATATAAATTGTGTAATTAGTTACTTTTTCAAAATTAAACTGTGTTATGCTGCGACTTGAGCAGCATGTGCATTAGAAAATGGCCTAATCCCTAAAATAATGACCCATATACACAGTTGTACTGAGTGCAGAGATGAAGCAACAGGAATGGGAAGCCAAAGAAATTATGGCTGCAGGGTATACCTGTTGGTCCTATCCCACCAACCACGCTGACATGCATCTTGAAGATGTATGTCTTTACAATTTTGGTTCAGCTCTCAGGCGCTTAAAGCCTGTCACCTACAATGAACGGTGCTCCCAAATTGAGAAGGGGTACAAGCTTTTTTCTCTCATATTTTTCCAGGACTTATCTGATCTTGTCATATCTATGCAAGTGATAGTGATAAGTTCAGAAAGGACTTTCACCCCCCACACCCATTCATTTGGTTTGTTAAGCCCACATACATGACAGAAGAAGAATTTGAGCAATTGAATCAATCAGCTCTTGCCACCTCTTCCCATTCAAAAAACCCTACCTCCCCAACTCCCCCATCAAGACCAAGCCACCTGCCTTCCAACCCTGACTCTCAGACCACCAGCCATTCCCTTCCCATGACCTCTGATTCCGTCCCTTCCACAGGTGCAGATGATGGCGACATACATTCTGCCCATTCCCTCCCCCACTTGCCCCTTGATAATTAAAATAAAAATTTTCTTTGGGACAACTTATTAAAGTTGATATTATTTCTTTTGATTTATAATTAATAACATATTCTTTTTACATTATTGACATTCTCATAATCAATAAAATGCTGTATATTTTATGAATAAAATAAAGTTATTTGCATAAATACTTTTTTATCAATAATAAATTAAGAACCACAAATGTAAATATTGCATTATAATATTGCAATTAGATGTCAACTCTTGATATTTTTGTTGTAACTGTGCTGTTTTAGCAGAGTTACAAGGAAAAATTATTTAGAACTAGATAATAATCTTTTTTGAGATATAGGGGTTATATAGTTATTGTGAATCTGTAAGGTCTCATAGTTTGGGGAAGATGGTTGTAAACCAAAGCTTTAATACCGTTTATATTTATGTTGGTCAAATACAAAAAGGTAGGTAAGGTCTGTAGCAATAATTGAACTAGGGCTCCTAGAAGCTTGTAGGAGGTAAAATAAGAGCTAAGGCAATTGATTAATCCTAAGAAAATAAAATAGAACCCAGTCTTAATGACTGAGGACTTGGTCAAGAAATCAATTTCTAAATCAGGTAATTGCTCACCACTAGTTGGAGGGTTAAAACTATCAATAATCAAATTGTGTGTATAATTATAGAAACTACCTAACTGATGAAATAGAAAGTCAAAAGGAATCATAAGATTGGAAAAATAAAGTTAAACTAAGATTAGAGATAAAACACAAGCCACAAAACCTAACAAGTACCTTTTTTGAGGTGCAAGTCAAACAATCTCAACTTATTGTTGAGACTGGAAAACCAAGCCTTTTTATTGTGCACTGTTGATTTGAGGTGCAAAGAATGATGTAAAGAGTTAAACCAAAAATGGTTAAGAAGGCATGCATGAGATAAGGAAAATAAAACTTGCAGTTTAGCTTAGTTAAGCTAAACCCAGTAAAAGGGTGACCAGTAGGAGGAAAAGCAGTTGTGGCAACTGTCCTTTGGTGCTAGAGCGAGCGAAAATTCAGGAAAAACGGGTCCAAAACTCAAAAAACGAAAATTAAGAGTAAGACAAAAGTGAGCATTTTTGGACTAACTTCTCAAGGTTCAACAAATGGGTCCAGGGTTTGAAACCGGGTGCAAAGGTAAGTGAAGTTTGAAACTGATATTAATCAGTCTTTAGGTCATAACTAGGCCTTCACAAGGCCTATTTTGGAGCCCAAAGGTGGAAAAGAAAGGGGAAGTGAAGAGGAAGATCAATAGAATAAAATGAAGGCCATCTTAAAAACTTACAAGCCAAGGAACAGCAAGTAAATAAAATAGAATAGCAGCTATAGAAAAGGTGAATCCTGACAGAATCAAGGATAACAGGAACATGATTGTGTAGATCACACGGTAGGATGGTGAAGGGAGTGGCTTGATCATAGTAATGAGTCAAGCGCTAAAACAAGTCACCCACTGAGAGTGATCAGCTTCTGTTCATGTTATTGTATTTGTTAATTCAAGTTGTCTTCCTAACTTGGCTTCAGGTGAATGGATAATCAGGTCGCGGGTCACAAACCCGCTTAATTGGAACCTTGCTGGCAGGTCAAGCCTGCTGTTTTGACATTTTGATATTATGTGTATAATTAATTACATTTTTTTAATAAAATATTTTGTAAACAAGGCCTTTTTCATTATAAATAATTTAAATGGACTGTGCTTATATTAGAAAGCCATTGATGCTTAGTAAAAATATTGATATATAGTGCATTTTACAGCCTGTATATTTACCTATTGGTAATAATTCTGTAAACTTTTCAGTTGGATTTTGTGAGGCAATGATAATTTAATAGGGTAATAAATTACTGTTTATTACCATTAATTGGCTGATTTTCTTTGCTGTGGCAATTGTACATTTTCTGCTATTTACACGCAGGTATCCCATTGGTTGGTGTCAGGATACCAAGAGTACTGTGAAGCTCCAGCAGGTGAAGAGGGATCAAAGCAGGTACTGGCATGGCCCACCAGATGATGGGACGTAACTTTACCAGGTAGGAAAAAGCCTTCCCAGCCACAGCCCAAGGCCCAGCCGCTGGCAAGGCAGAGTCAATCAATCCTGTGAGTACCAGGTAAAGCACTCCCAGGAATTGACTACTCTGGCCAGTGGTATTAGAAATGGGTGGGGTTGAGATGGTCAATTTGGGTGTCAGGGGTGGTTTCATGGGGACCAGGTAGGCAGCAGGATTGTTGTACTTCCCGTTGAAGATCAAAGGGTAGATGGTGATTGCTTTGCTGTCACAGACAATTTGGTAGGGTTCCTTGGATGCGTTTGGGCAGGTATACCACTGCAAGTCTTCCAAGGTCCAAGGTTTGTGGTCAGGATTTGGGGGATACTCAGTGAAATGCACAGGGCCAAATGATGCATTGGATGGATGGTAGTAGTCAAAGGCTTTGCTTTTGTCAACTGGGGTCTGGCTATCTATCCTAGTGGATGAGTACTGACGCTTGGGTGTATGCAGATGAAAGAGTATCAAAAATATGTATGGAAACAGATTGGTGAACCAAAGGTTAATAACAACTTTATTTGGTAAGGATGACAATATAGAACTTTTTCAAGTGCTTCTGATTTATATAATTACTCACATGCAGGTGCCTCTGGCATTCTTCTGGTGCTATCTGTGTGACAAGGCTTGGAATCTCAGGTTCTTCTGTTTGGTTGGCTGCTTCATTATCATTTTTGGGGTTTTTAGGAACAGTTGCTTGGCTTTTTGGTGATCCATCTTGGCTTGGCTGGCCATTGGTTCTGGTAGGTTTGGCTTCTGGGGTTATGGGGGGTTTTCCCAATTTGATCACCATTTTTGGGCTGGCTTGACAGGCTTTCCTGAGCCCAAAGAACTTGATTAAAAAAGGGGTCCCCAATTGGGGACCCCAAATTACTTAATGGAGGATGGGCTTGATCTGGGTTTACTGGGCAGCTAAAAATAGCCTGCCCAGGCCCAGCAAACCCATCAAGGCTTGGGCATAGCTTTTGGGGCCCAGAACAGGCCCCTCAGCTGCCACCAGGACATGAATGGTTCCCGCACCTGGATTTGCTTCAAAAAGCAAAAATCCAGGTGTGTGAAAATCTCCTCCGCCTGCTAGCCCCTCCTGGTGGCCAGGAGCGGGTTTGATTCCCGCCCGGGGCTTCAAAACTGTTACTTTTGTAACAGTTGGTTTCACATGCAATCACACAGGAGATAGGAAACATGGTTGCCACCCCGAGACCAGATGTGGTTGGGGTGGCAATCGTGTTTCCTATTGCCAGTGTGATTGGATGTGAACCCAACCAATTGAATACCAGTGTGTAAATATCAGAAAATGCACAATTGCCACAGCAAAAAAATCAGCCAATTAATGGCAATAAACAGTAATTTATTAACCCATTACATTATTATTACTTCACAAAATTCAACTGAAAAGTTTACAGAATTATTACCAATAGGTAAATACACAGGCTGTAAAATGCACTATGTATCAATATTTGTACTAAGTGTTAATGGCTTTCTAATATAAACACAGTACATTTAAATAGTTTACAACAAAATAGCCTCATTTACAATGAATTTTATTAAACAATATGCATTGAGTTATTCAAATGATATCAAAATATCAAGAGTTGGCATCTAATTGCAATATTCTAATGCAATATTTACATTTATGGTCTTTAATTTTTTAATGATGATGAAAAATATCATGTGTTGAAGGTAGTACTATAAAAACCAGTTTTTTATGTAATTTAAAAAAATGTCAAATATCTACAGCCTTATCAACAAATCAGAGCCAGCCCTCCAAAAGGTTGTTGAGCTTGTATATAACATAAGGGAAATTGTGATAAATCAAATGAGAAATGAGAGAAGGGCTTTGGTCCAGCAAAACAAAACCGCAAAAAATAAGCCTGAGAATAATAGTCAATGAAGAACCCAAGAAAATGTTTTAAATCTACAAAAGGAACTACTCAAACGTTTGAATTTCAACAATAAAAGTTACAACTTGTGGGATTAAGCAAAAAACAACCAAAAGAATACTCAAAATTTCAAATTGATTGAAGGAACTGAAATTCCAAAGAAAATTAGCAAAATGAAAAAGAAACTAATCAAATTGAAACAGATGAAAAAAGTACAATCAAGAAGCAGAATTGCCTCAAGAAACAATGAAAGTTCAACAAACAAAAATCAAGTGGAAACACAAGCAACTAGGAAAATAAGTAAGATCAAGCCCAGGGAAACAAATGAAGAGCAGCCAACACTCATGAAGTTTGCTGAGGTGGCACCTGTGGCTGAGGGGGGCGCAGGGGAAACAATTAGTAAGTCTTTTTATGTTTTACTTATATTTATTTTAGTTATCACTAGGAATGGGGACAAGGTTGTGGAAGTGGCAGCTTTCACACCAAGTTGGTTTTATGGGGGTTACCAATCACTGGTAGCCCCTGTAATTCAAATAAATAAAAATGAAATTAATAAAATAATTCAAATGAATATGAACAATTTTGCAAGAATTGAAGCAAAAGCCAGGGAATATTTACCACCCACGGGGTGCTCGCCGTGGATTAGGGAAGTATTAATATATATAAAAGTGAGTCTGTCTGTCTGTAATGTCACCTCGAGTGGGCTCAAGCCGTAAGGGATTCAACTGAATTGATTTTTAGTTAAATTTAAATTTAAAAGTTGATTGTTAAGCCAAAAGCTCAATTTGGCTCATCCTTACATTCAATCCCTTACATGCATCTTTGAGAGTACACGGATTGAATTTAGTGGAGTGTGGTCTAAATCATGTTGAACTGAAATATAAGCCACTTGAACTTTAATAAATTTGTATTTGATTACGTGCATTTTAAATCAGTGGCTAACCCTATTCAACCATATCAAAGTGGCTTATCTTTCTAGATTACCCGACTCTAGAATGGGTGGATTAAAACAGGAAGAGAAGCAGCAATTGTTTTAGGTTGTTTTATATGATTGGATGATTACGCTCTATGTTGAGGATTGAATCGATGACGAAAAGAGAGCATGGTCAATTTAAAGCAATACAGTTTAAATTATAAATATAAATATTAGTTTAAATAAGGAGATGGTTGGCTTGGACATTTCGAAATTCTTATTCTTCAAGTGAGATAGACCATTCCAATTCGATGCCACCTGATCCAAGTGGCTCCATATTGTTTCAGAGTAGACCTTGCTTGACATAGCTTCATCCCAAAAGAACATCAGTGGAGTAAACTAACTATGATAAAATTATGTTTCCATATGATCATTTTCATGAAATTTAGAGGACATAGATCAATTTTTCAGACGATTCCGATCACAATAGTACCAAGCATGATAGCTCTAACTGCTCTAGATGCTGAGATATATAGTTAAGTGCTGGAATCGGGTTCGCGTCATAATCAAAGGCTCAGACTTGATTTGATATTATCTAAATTTACTTTTAATACATACTAAAAAACTAAAATCAATGTATCTCAGTGAATACTAAGCCGATTTTGATGTCCAATAGCTTATTTAAAAGCTGCAGATCAGCTCTACATTTTTAAAGACATTAAAAATCAATTACTAAATTTTAAAATAATTAGTTTAGCCTTACTAAACTTAATAGTGATACTATACTTATTTAGGTTTAGTTTTTATTTATACTTGGAGTATACAATTTTAATTTTAATTTTAAATAAATATAATTGAAATTACTTTTTAATAAAGCAATCAAATAAAATTTTAATTAAACATACAATAAGTAATACAAGCCTAAAAAGACAATAAAATAAATTTAATTGATTTATTAAATTCAACTTTAATTCTGTCCTTGGACGGGGCAACCACCTAGTACAAAATAGGAGCAAATATAAACTTCAAAGAGATGACTGAAATTTGCGGGGATATCAAAATAAAATTTGATGAATATATTTATGAAAGTATACAACAATTCCCATTTTCAAACATCAACAAATATAAAAAACTTAATAAAAACCTACTTTCAAATAGGAACTGAATATCTTAAAACTGAAATTTTCAATGAAGTATTCAAAGCATTATCAAATAAAGTTGGGGTAGCAGTCCTCGTGAATACATTTAAACCTTTATTTATTTTGTTCACTAAGGCATGGGGGAAGATACAAGTTGGGCGCCCTCAGAACCATCTTCAAGTTCAGTTAAACATCTTATATCAACAGATTAGTTTAAGTATACAAGAAATTATGCATGTTTTCTGAAAAATATACCTTGCAAATGATTCACGTTGCAGTATACCTAGGAATTCTACTACATTGCATATTAAAAACTAATGTCAAAAAGTTGGAGGATGTACCTATACAACTCAATATATTCCAATTAGAACTGGAACACCAGAAGACACAGCGGGGGTATAGGACAGTTGAGCACGTTTTAAATGACTCTTTTGCACTGGCTTTGTTGCATGGGTTTTACGTGCCACCCGAAAAGAATCTGCTCATCAATTTGCTTACCTGCCTCCCTTTTATTAAGCGTTCAGCAACCACCAGGGTGCAGGGTGCCACCCCTCTAGCAATTGCATCCAGGGTTGTCCACCACGTACAGAACAGTATGGGGATCCAATTAGACGCTCTAGCTGAAATTTTAATCTCAGGGTATGATTTCCTGAAATAATCACATTCCATTTGCAATTTGCATCTCCCTAATAAATTATATCTCCTTGCAATTTAACTTTTTAATTTTAATTTTTTTTAATTTTTTTTTTAATTTTAAATATTAATATTTCAATTTTAATATTTAAATTATAATAGTAATAGATCTAAATATATTATAAGACATTAGTTATAGTTGCAAATACATCAAATAATAAAAAATAATTAAAAATATTTTTACTTACTAGCTTGTTGAGTACAGGTTCATTTATTACATAGTTGAACAATGTGAACTGAATTTATCCGCACCAAGCGGCCCGCTCCACTTATATTCAAAACAGGTAATTGTTTAGAACTCAAATTACCTTTCCCTTGTAATATGATTTGATAAAAATATTTGATATGCTTGACCCGCGTCATAAGTACTGATTAGTAAGAGATACATGGACCTCATTGGTTTCGTGTCATGTGGCTATAGTGGCACTGAAATAATAAGGATCAGATGATGACTTGCAAGGTCCGCTTTGTGGCTTAAAAAACCAAAGTCCCAAAAAGGGTTCACAATTATTTAAATAAAATTATTCTATTTTTATCTTTTTAAATCTATTTATTTGTTAGCTCAACAGTCAGTACAATATTCAGTGAATTATAATAAAAATATGTGTCCTCATATCTAGCAAAAATAATTTATTAAACTTTTGCATAAAGTCTTATATGTCTATAATACAATTTAACGTCAATCATTATATATAAATAATATTTTTCAAGTCCCATTAAAAACAAAATAAACTAAAAATAAAAACAAATAAAACCCGGAATGCCCATTTATCTGATTGGCTTAGAGGCAAGGGCTATGGGGAGGAAGGATTCAGTGTGCTCATAGAAAGCTGCCACCACATTGGGTGGCATCACAAATTGGCTAATCTCAAGAATATTGAATAGATCCTCAGTGTCCTGAGGGAGGCCTTTCTTTGCCTTATTTTTGATCCACCCAAAGACCTCCTTGATTGGATTCAGGAATGGGGAATATGGCGGGAGGAAGAGAAGTCTCATTGGACAATCTGTGAGGCGGTGGTTTGAGGAATGGCTATTCTTGTCAATGGGTGGAAACTTGGACACAACTAGATCCACTTTGTGGAGCCCAACATTATCCAACACAACAATGTTGGTTGTGCCACTGTTATTGATCCGGAGGTATTCCTTCACAGCTTGGAGAAAATCAAGAAATGTCCTGCTATTATGGGAACCCTTGATCATCTGGTATTGATCCAAACCGTGAAAACCAAGAAGCGCTACCATTAAATAGGTCTGGGAACAGATAGCTGCACAATAGGCTACGCCGTCCTTGGACCCCTTCTTGACCCACCCATGCCTAGACCTGAATGAGGAGGAAAACAATGATTTGTCAATGTAGAAGAACTGTAAGTTGCCAGTCTCCTTAAGGGCCAGATAAGTATTGGCATAAATGTGTCAATCTTTGATTGTTTTTTTTTGCTGTTCTTATTGTACAGAGAAACCCCCAGTACTTTTAATGAGAAGCCAAGATTGACCATGGTACTGTAAACAAGGGTTTTTGGAACCAAAAGCCCAAACTCTGTGGCCAGCATTGATTGCATTGATGTGCACAAGTTGAAGTAGCTTTGGCTGCCGCTTAGCCTTGAAGGATTTGGCAATTTGCCCAGTGTTGCCGTGCTTTTTGTTGATATTGCCAATATATCTGGCTGTGACACCAAATCAGGATGCAATATCCCAAACTGACATTCCCCCATTCAAGCAGTTGAGGAGAGCTTCACACTCATTATCAGTCAACCAATGCCAGCCCTTGGCAGGTACCACGGCATCCTGGATAGCAGGCTCAACACAAGGGATGTGGACCTTTGTGTAGAAGGTGGGATCACGCTTGGTTGCGCTGGTACTATCAATGATGGCATAAGACACAGGTGCAGATGGCTCTTCAATTATGGCCAGGGCTCATAGGTGTTGTCAAAGACGTGGGGCAGGAAGTGGCAACTCTTGGATCAAGAGTGCGGGGCCGGGTGACAACTTGGTACACGGTGGAGGTGTATGTAACCTCATTATTCCTGATGACCTTTGTGTATGAGAATTTGGTTGCAGGCCTTGAGAGCGGCTTCTGTCTTGGATTGAGGCTTTGTGCTATGTCTTGGGATGCGGGAGGTGGTTGACTGGCGCTGACATCTTGGGAGGCCTGTGTGTTGGCATGACTCCCTTCAATTTGTGTTATGGGTCTGTTCTTGGGCCCTCTGGGACGCCCTCGTGGATAGGATGCCCCGCAGGCTGGTGCAGGAGTGGGTTGAGAATGCAATTGACAGTCCATAAAAATAAAATAAAAAATATATTATATATTAAATATGTATTTATTTGGATTTATTGGTTTAGTTGTGAGTAGTTGTTTTCTCTTGATTTAGCCTTGAATAGTAGCAGATTTTCTATATCTGTGATTTGAAGTGTATAGTATTGTATCCTTTCCAGTTTTGGATGATTTTAAAGTTTAATCACTTTTTATGTCTAAACATGGTTGTTGAGATTGAATTTTTTATTTGATTTTAGTTGTGGTGGAGCTTCTTGATTTGGGTTGGTGTTTCCTAGTGTGCTTACTGTACATTAAATTTGGACTCCAGTTCCCGCAATTAATATCTGAGTTTACTAGTGGCATTCAAAAGTGATTTGAAATTTGGTTCTTGGATTTGACAACCCCGCACTTTCAAAAAACATAGTAAAGTTAATGATAATGGTTGATGGATTTGAACGCTTCAAAATTGATTCCAGTTAATTCATTTTGTCCATTGGAAATATGCAGTTTGACTTGAACTTTGCAAAGTGTCTATGAGTTCCTGCATTTTCAAATATTCAAATAAATACTCAAAGAATTCAATTTAATTAAAAAAAGGCCATCCCGCAAAAGTGATTTGAAATTTGGTCCAAGGATTTGACAATCCCGCATTTTTTGTTTAGGTTCTGAATTTACAGTATTGTGATCCCAGTTTTGATTGAAAAAGAGGGTGAAAGTTCTGCTATGTCTCTGGTTGTGTTATACCATATATCCTCTGAGGTAAATAGAATTTCAACTCAAGCCCTCAGCCCCAAAAAGCCTTTTTGAGGTAGAAATTTTAGATTGTTTAAATACAGCCGCTTGTCACAAACAGCATTTCACTTCTTTTTATAAAGAAAGAATGGGATCAAGATTTGAGCCCCAGATTACCCATCCCACAGCCCGCTTACCAGGAGGATCAGACGCCTGCCAGCCTGCATCTTTTGGACTTAAATACAAAGGTGGTTCAACTAGAAGCCCACAAACTAAGGAAGCTTTGCTGAACCCAGGAAAAGCTGAAACCACAAATGTGCCACATGGTCCTTGCACATATGTTAAGGTATCAGAACACACCATTAGAGTTTGGGCCAAAGTCTTTCACAATCTCACTAACAAGAAGAGCCACCAGAAAACTGGAATATCCAGAAATGACACAGATTCTGCTGGCCAGCCTGGCCTTAGAAATACAACTTGCAAACATAAGCATACTTTCCTCTATTTTCCAAAACTGGCTAATGATTATCTGTCTGAGCCTGATGTCACCTTTCCCCTCACAGATTCCCAATGCCAGGCCAACCAAATAAGAATTCCCATTCAAAAGATGAGGTCTGGTAAGAGGGTATATGTACTTGTCAAGCCAATATCAAGACTCATTACCATCCTGATAGCAAAGTTATTATGGACCTTTGGTTCAAACAGATTTTATCCTATCACATTCTTGTTTTCTACCACTTTCATGTAGCTCTAAAATATTTATTTGCACCTGTTAACCCTTCTGCTGACCATCCTGAAGACCCTCAGCCCAAGTTATTTTGTCATCCTGGTTCACTCTTTGGACCAGTATATTTCACCAAGTCCCTTCCCAAACCAGCTTACAAAGAGTTTGATTTGGGAAATATCCTACTAACAGATCCCCTAGCCTCAACCAGAAAGCCAGAACAGCTGAATTGAGAAGGTATTTAGTATATCATTCAACCTAGGCTCTTTGAAGAAAAGTATAGCTACTTTTCTGCATATCTAGTATCAATGACTCCTCTCATTACCCCCATCCCAAACTGTGAGAGAGGGGGCTAAACTAACTAATTTTGGCTCCTATCCCGGTGAAACAAACCACCAGGATGCTACCCAGTGGAGTACTGGGATGGCCGCTTGGAGTGAGGACCAAAGGGAGGACACAGGAGACAACTGTGGGAAGTAAGCATTCAACCCCATCAGCGCTAGTCCGGCAAGCAGCCAGGGCGTACAAGTGGGAGCAGAGGGCGTCTCCACAGGTGCTTGGAGGGGTACTGAGTTGTTCCCATCTAAGTTAGGTGGGGTTGACTCCATCATTCCCTCCAATATGGGGCAAGCACGGCATAGTCATCAGCATGAAGGTCTAAGTCATCACAGGTTAAACTCTTGACTACAGCCTCCCCAGAGATGAAGAGTTCACCAGAGAAGTGTAGTAGGTTACCAGGGTTGCCTACCACAAGGCAAGCAGAAGAAGAGAGGCAATACCATAAGTCAGGGGAGGTGGACCAAAGGAGCAACAAAAAGGGCGGCAGCAAAAACACCACAAACTTCAGGGCAGGGAGGATCATAATTGAACTCCCCAGAGAGTTCTGAATTTAAAAATGTGTTTTTTTTGTATTTGAACTAATAAAATTTATGGTGGTTGAGGGTATCAGGATTGAAAACCCAGCAGAAAGCAACATAGTAGCTTTTGGGAGACTTGGGAGCGGTCTCGGGTGGCTTGGCAGTTTTGAAAACAAAAGCGGGTCCAAAATCAAAGAACAGAAGGTAAAATTCAAGATAAAATAGGTTTTTATATTGAATACTAACTGAAATTTTAGATTCAAGTTTGGTTTTTAAAAGCAAAAACAAAAAAACAACAACTAAGCAACAAAGCTTCTCCTGAAGATCCCAGAAGAGGAGCTGGGTTTGGAGCGGGATAGTACAAGGTAAGATTTAAAAAAACAACTAACACTTTAAAACTCTAGATGATAGGAACCAAAACACAGGTCCAACCAAACTATAATTTTTAAAAACAAGTGCAATGGAATCCAAAACTTTAATAAATTGGAAAATAGACAAGCAGAGGACTGAAAGTCCCCTTGCTATGATAAAAGGGATGGATTGCAAGGAAAATAGTCACATGACAGTTGGCACTGGATCCAATTGGCTAGGGGGAAAACTTTGCTGGATAGGATCAGGGAGACAGGAGAGTTTCACTCTAATTTCTGCAGCCTGATCTGATTGGCTAGAAGAGGTACCAGGCATTTGAAGTTCAACTGAGTTGTCAAGCATTGATGTGGCGGGCTTTGATTGGCTAGCCCTGATAGTTTTTAGAAATGGGCAACACCAGGCTAGTAAGTAGTCTAAATTGACCAACGTTTCTTCCCAGGAGAGAGTAACCAAGGGCAAGGAATCCGCGGGGTAGTCCAACACAAACCTCTCATCAACTGTGTGTGCTAAATTCTCTAAAGAATGGAGGGGTTTGGCTGGCATTTTTGGCCCTTTCTTAGTGTGGCGGGGGAAGATTTTACAATCTAATACCAGGGGTGGCAGTGAATTTACACAAACAACCACAAGCTTCTATTGTTTCCAATGAAGCCACTTCTATCCAGCTTTTCAAACTGTTATATTACTCTGTATGGCTTGATTGATTCCATGGCTCTGGCCACTGGCCCCTTTTCCTTGCTGGGTTGCTCTCTCCCTTATGATATCAATTTATCTCTAGTCCTGTTGTGGGATTTTCCCAGCAGCCCAGCCTGCACCCGCATCTGCTGATCCCTACCACAGTTCTTAGATTCCTGACACCTCCTCTGCAAACACCCAGGTGGCATTGGTCTCTAAAGAATCCAGTCAGATATTATTGATTGATCTTCCATGTCTCTTGAGGCTTTAGAATCTGCAACTCCTCTTGATTGAAACGTCTGCATTTTCTCTATGATAGTGGCAAGATGATCTGCCACTCTAAAGAATTCCCAAGCCTCCTGATAAAGCTTATTGACTATTCAATCACCAGGTAGCCATCATGAAATGGTTGGGCCTGCTCATCCTCTGGATCCAGCTGGACAGACCAGCTGTAAGGTCTCATAGTTTGGGGAAGATGATTGTAAACCAAAGCTTTAATACCGTTTATATTTATGTTGGTCAAATACAAAAAGGTAGGTAAGGTTTGTAGTAACAACTGGACTAGGGCTCCTAGAAGCTTGTAGGAGGTAAAATAAGGGCTGAGGCAATTGATTAATCCTAAGAAAATAAAATAGAACCCAGTCTTAATAACTGAGGACTTGGTCAAAAAATTGATTTCTAAGTCAGGAAATTGCTCACCACTAGTTGGAGGATTAAAACTATCAATAATCAAATTGTGTGTATAATTATAGAAACTACCTAACTGATGAAATAGAAAGTCAAAAGGAATCATATGATCAAAAAATAAGTTAAACTAAATTCAGAAAAGAAAACACAAGCCACAAAACCTATCAAGTACCTTTTTTGAGGTGCAAGTCAAACAATCTCAACTTATTGTTGAGATTGGAGAACCAAGCCTTTTTATTATACACTGTGGAATTGGGGTGCAAGGAATGGTGTCAAGAGTTAAACCAAAAATGATTAGGAAGACATGCATGAAAGTTAAAGAAATGGGGAAAAAAAACTTGCAGTTTAGCTTTGATAAGCTAAACCCAGTAAAGGGCAACCGGTAGGAGGAGAACGGTTACGATGATTGTCCCTATGATGTAGAGCAGGCAAAAATTCAAGGAAAAACAGGTCCAAGGCTCAAAAGCAAAAATTAAAGGTAAGGACAAAAGTGAGCTCTTTGGACTAACTTTTCAAGGTCCAAAAAATAAGGTACAGGTTTCAAAACCGGGTGCAAAGGTAAGGGGAGTTCAAAACTGATATTAATTAGTCTTTAGGTCATAACTAGGCTTTAAAAAAGCCTAATTTCAACCTAAAAGTGGAAAATAAAGAGGAAAAGGAGGAGATTGTGCATGAGATAATAATGACCAAATACTGCAAAGAACTAATTCCAATGAAAGCCAAATAAAATGAGCAGAGTAGCAGCTATAACAAAAGGTGAATCCTGAAAGTATCCCCCCTAGCTGCTAGTCTGGAACTCTTGATAGTCCTGTAGCAACTGTTTGCAGTGGTTTAAGTTTTCTTTAGGTTCCCAAGTAGAGTTCACAAGTTCATATCCCTTCCATAGGATGATGTATTATGTGCCAGATTGGAGGGTGCAATGGGCTAGGATTTCCTGTACCTTGTATTCTTCAGAACCTTGGAGATGAAGAGGGGGAGGAGGAGCCTTTGATTAGTGACTGGGAGGATGATGTCTTAGTTTCAGAAGGAGTGAGCAATTGAAAACATTGTGGATTTGAAAATGCTCAGGGAGGGATAGTCTGAAGGCAGTAGAACCAATCTTTTCAGTTACTTGGAAAGGTCCAATGAAGCGGGGTCAAAGTTTGCGAGAGGCAACTATAACCGGGAGGTTCTTTGTTGAAAGGAGTACCAAGTCTTCAGGCTGGATCTCATTGCCTGGTGTTCTTTTCTTGTTGTAGTGCTTCTTGTAGTCTAATATAGCAGATTGGAGGTGGGCAACAAGTTGGGCCTGTGTTTTCTTGATTTTAGTAGCAAGCTCGGCTGCGGACTGTGAACGGAAGTAACTCTGCAAGTCAGGGAGGAAGGAAGGTGTATAGCCAAGGTTTGCTTGGAAAGGAGTCATGTCAATTGATCCGTGGTATGCTGAGTTATATGAGTATTGGGCAATGGGAAGGAGGTCAGACCAATTGTCCTGCTTCTCGTTGATGAAACAGTGGAGATATTGTTCCAAGGTCTGATTTGTTCTTTCTGTTTGTCCATTGGTTTGTGGGTGATATGCAGTGCTGTATAGAGATTTTATCCCAAGGGAGGCCATGAGATCTTGCCAGAATGCAGAGGTGAACTGGGGGCCTCAATCAGAGACTGTGTCATGAGGGACTCCGTGGTGGGGAAATATATACTTGACAAATAGCTCAGTGGTTTGCTTGGTGGTGACAGTTGTGTGGCATGGGCAGAAAGAGGCTTCCTTAGAGAAGCGGTCAACCACTACTAAGATGGTGTTGTAGCCTGCAGACAAAGGTAGCTGAGTGATATAGTCCATAGAGAGGCTTTGCCATGAACCTTCAGGAATTGGGAGCAGACAGAGTAGGTCAGATGGCTTGGAAGTGTGATTCTTGTTTCTGAGACATACTAGGCAGCTGGCAACATATTCCTTGGTGGTCTTTGCCATCTGTGGCCACCAGTAGTGTGACTTTATGAGGGCCAAGGTTCTCTTGTAACCTAAGTGTCCAGCAGGAAGGGAGTCATGGAATCCAATTGTGATTTGCAACTGCAAGTCTTTATTGGATACCATAACCAGTTTGCGGAAGAGAAGCAGGTTGTTCTCAAGTGAATATTCTGAGGGGGGCATTGCTTTGGATAGCAGGTACTAGATGCTCTTGCTGGAATCAGGGTCTTCTGAATGGGCCTTCTGGATAGAATAAGTGTCTGGGAAGTTGAAAAGGGTTGCAGAGATCTGGTTGATGAAGACGGATGCAGGGAGGACTGCCTTGGTGTTGAGACGTTTGTATTCAGGATCCAAGTCAGCAGTTGTGGGGTGTCAAGAGAGTAATTCAGGGAGAACGTTGAGGGATCCCTTCTTGTAAGTGATGGTGAACAAGAAGTTGGTGAGTTCAATCACCCATCAAGCATGTTGTTGTGATATGCGGCGGGCTTGGGTGAAGAACAATAAATTCTTGTGGTTTGTGAAGATGCTAACAGGGTCTGAGGTTCCTTCAAGGTAATGGCGCCAATTCTTGAGAGACTTAATGATTGCAAGCAGTTCCTTGTTGTGAACAGGGTAGTTCTTCTCAGCAGGAAGATGCTTCTGGCTGTAGTAGGCTACAGGGTGGATCATACCATCCCCCCATGCTGAAGAAGGATAGCACCAACAGCATAGTCACTGGCGTCGGTCTCCAGGAAGAAGGGTTTGTTGCTATCGGGCATGAGCAGGACAGGGGGAGTGGCAAACAGGTGGCGGATCTACTTAAAAGATTCTTGTGCTTTGGCAGACCATTTGAATTCAACCTTGGTGAAGGTCAGATTTGTGAGCGGAAGGACTATGCTGCTGAAGCCAGGAACAAACTTGCGACAGTAGTTGGCAAGACCAAGGAACCCACGGAGCTCCTTGAAATTCTTTGGTACAGGCCAAGAGAGGATAGCATTGAGTTTGCTTGGGGCAATGGCAAATCCTTCCTTAGTGACAATATATCCAAGGAATTCAACACTTGCCTGGAAGAAGCAACACTTAGAGAGCTTGCAGTACAGGTGGTATTCTTGAAGCCTGGCCATGACCTTTCTTAGGTGATCAACGTGGATGGAGTAGTTCTTGGAGTATATTAAGATGTTGTTGAGATACACTACCACAAATTCATTCAGGAATGGAAGGAGAACTTCGTTCATGAGAGCTTGGAACGTCAAAGGAGCGTTGCAAAGGCCAAAATGCATGACCTTGTACTTGTAGAGACCAAAAGGAGTGCAAAAGGCAGTCTTTCATTCATGTCCTTTGGAAACACGGATCTGGTTGAAGGCTGCACGAAGGTCAACTTTGGAAAAGACCTGACTACCCAAGAGGCAGTCAGTGAGGGCTTTGGAAGATGGGACGGGACAATAATCTTTGATTGTGACAGCATTAAGGGCGCAATAATTGATGCATGGCCACTTGGAGCCATTGGATTTGGCAACAAAGAAGATGGGCAAAGAGCAGGGTGAAGTAGAACAAGTGATGAAGCCTTTACTAAGTTCATTGTTGATATATTCCAAGAGCAACTTATTATCGGCATCGTATAACGGAATGATCCTACCCCAGGATGGGTTTGCTCCCTCAGTTAAGTTGATCTGGATGTTGTATGGTCTGTGAGGAGGCAGATTGCAGCACTGCTTGTTGCTGAATACCTCTTCATAGTCGCTTATGCAGAGGGGAATACCACTGTTGACCAGAGCTGCCTCTGCGGATGGTAGGATGGTGCAGGAGTTTAGCATCTTAAAGTTCCAAAAACTAGTGGGGAGCTGCTGTTTTCTTAAGAGGTCTAGAGAGCAGGGAATGTCATGGGTATAGAAATCAACTTTGTGTTCCTGAAATCTGGCAATGAGGCCAACTTCCTCACACCAGTTCATGCCAAGGTAAACAGGGAAGTTTAGTGACTCGGAACTGACAAACTGTGAGTGAAAGGCGGATTTCCCCAGGCGGAACAGGATGGGAGGTTTTATCTCAAAGGCTGTTACAGGCAGATTGTTGGGACCACGAGCATCTATCTTTGAGCCAGGCAAGAAATTCAAAGCCTTGGCAAGTCTGTAATCTATATAATTCACATCAGCACCTGTATCCAACAAGGCAAAGGTTTCAACGCTGGAGACAGGACCATGAATCACAATTTGGATGAAAGGAAGAGAAGACTTCCCAGGAGTTTGAAGGTTATTAACCTGTGTCTGATTGGAGGGGCCTGTGGGATCTGTTGTTGTTCTCTCCAAAGTGAGTTCATTTTCTGGGTTAGAATGGGGAATTTGTCAAGGATCTGGGCAGTTTGCCACCAGGTGGTCACCCTGGCCACAGTACAAGCACAGTTTATTCAATTGTCTGCAGAGAGCCTTGGCGGCAGTCAAACGGTATCTGCTGCCCTCCTTTGGTTTGTAGGCCAAGACTGGTGAGGTATTGGTTGGGTTTACAGTAGAGAAGGGGTGTGGGTTGGTTGTCAGGCGTGTTGTAGGCTGGTTGGTGGTCAAGACTGGTTGAGGCTGGGGTGGCTTAGAAATGGTTTGGAACTTCCTTTCTCATTTGGAGGCTGTCTTGATAAGAGGTTCCAACTCTTCAGGAAGGTTGTGATGTATAAGGAAGGCCTTAAGGTCAGGGTTTAAGCCAAGCATGTAAAAATTGCAAGCTTCAGTGTGAGTGGCCTTTAATCAGGATTGTATCTCTTGGAAACACTTGTTGTACTCAGCTAAGGACCCAGTTCCCTGTGTGCAGTTGGAGAAGCGTGTGTTTGGAGTGGTGGTGGACTCTTCCTTGGTTCCTTCTTTGGTGGCATGTGCAAGTAGTTCAGATACAAAGCAGTTGTAGCTTTCAAGAATAGACGGATCTTGGACGGATGACTCTCAGAACCAACTACACATAGGACCCTCAAGCTGCTTAGCAAGATAGATAACCTTTTGAGAGTCTGAGTTGAACTCAAAAGGGTATGCAAGGAAGTGGGCTTGTGTGAAAGCTAATAAATTGAAGGTGCTATCAGAAGAATTAGATAATTGTTTAAACTTGGAAATGTTATTGAGTATAACAGTCTGACTATGGGAGGTGGAAATGTTCTCTGTATTGTACTTATCAATGGGAGACTTATTCTTAAAGAATAAAAATTAAATAAGGTATAAAAGAAAGGACAAAGCTAGTGTGCAAAACAAAGTGACTGCTAAAACAAACAAAAGTATGGTTGAGAAAGAAAAGTTTAATTCTGGCATATTGCCATTTGAAGTTGAGATAATGTAAGTTCTCATAGTTTGGGGAAGATGATTGTAAACCAAAGCTCTAATACCGTTTATATTTATGTTGGTCAAATACAAAAAAGTAGGTAAGGTTTGTAGTAACAACTGGACTAGGGCTCCTAGAAGCTTGTAGGAGGTAAAATAAGGGCTGAGGCAATTGATTAATCCTAAGAAAATAAAATAGAACCCAGTCTTAATAACTGAGGACTTGGTCAAAAAATTGATTTCTAAGTCAGGAAATTGCTCACCACTAGTTGGAGGATTAAAACTATCAATAATCAAATTGTGCGTATTATTGTAGAAACTACCTAACTGATGAAATAGAAAGTCAAAAGGAATCATATGATCAAAAAATAAGTTAAACTAAATTCAGAAAAGAAAACACAAGCCACAAAACCTAACAAGTACCTTTTTTGAGGTGCAAGTCAAACAATCTCAACTTATTGTTGAGATTGGAGAACCAAGCCTTTTTATTATACACTGTGGAATTGGGGTGCAAGGAATGGTGTCAAGAGTTAAACCAAAAATGATTAGGAAGACATGCATGAAAGTTAAAGAAATGGGGAAAAAAACTTGCAGTTTAGCTTGGATAAGCTAAACCCAGTAAAGGGTGACCGGTAGGAGGAGAACGGTTACAGTGATTGTCCCTATGATGTATAGCAGGCAAAAATTCAAGGAAAAACGGGTCCAAGGCTCAAAAGCAAAAATTAAAGGTAAGGACAAAAGTGAGCTCTTTGGACTAACTTTTCAAGGTCCAAAAAATAAGGTACAGGTTTCAAAACCGGGTGCAAAGGTAAGGGGAGTTCAAAACTGATATTAATCAGTCTTTAGGTCATAACTAGGCTTTAAAAAAGCCTAATTTCAACCTAAAAAGTGGAAAATGAAGGGAAAATGAGGAGATTGTGCATGAGATAATAATGACCAAATACTGCAAAGAACTAATGCCAATGAAAGCCAAATAAAATGAGCAGAGTAGCAGCTATAACAAAAGGTGAATCCTGACACCAGCCCTGTAGCTTGCCTATGTTCAGACCTTGAGTTGGTCCCCTGAACCCAAAATAGATCCCCTCTCTCAACCTGGTGCCAAGGGTACAGCAGGTTTCAAAGCTTTGGCAATAAGCAGAGTTGGGTGTGATAATTCACAGGTTGAGCTGTTTTGCAGGAGTGGGCCAATGTTGAACAAGTAGATAATATTTTCCTGAGAGAGGTAATTGTTTGTGGTTTTGTTTATTTGGCCAGCTGGGATAGCTGGAGTTTTTCTCTACTGGGGTGGTTGGGGTTTGGTTTTGCCATGGGGTGTTATTAAGGTGGCCCCTTGCTAGTGCTTTGGAATAATAGAAATTTTATAACCCTTGGATGGTTAGACCAAGGGGGATATGCATCCTTAGACTAGCTGGGATGAGAATACAGTTGGGTTAATTTACCTGAAAGGGAGGTAAAGTTTCTCTTTCTATGTTTTTCGGGTAGACTTAAGAAAATCTTAATGCTACTGTGCAAGCATATATAGCTCATCATCATTGTTAGGGTGGCTGTTCAGAGATAAAGCTGAATGACTAAATGATTTGAAGATATCTGAGAAGTGAAGTAGGATACTATGCACCTGAAAGCTCAAGATAACTACTTGGGTTAGTAAAAAGCATCAGTTTATGAGAAATGCTTGCTTCTGAGCACCTAGGTGGAGAACACTGATGGGGTTCAAGTTTAGGTAAAACTCACTTTGGAGACTTATTTCCTGAGTCTGAGGTATTTTACTGATGGGAACTACAAAATTAAGCCAAGATGGAGGTCATCTGTAAGGTCTTTATAAGTTGTTTAATAGCTATTCCAGGTGCTAGGCTAAGACTGGAACAATTTGAGGAAATTTTACAAAATTTCTCCAAAGTGTTTTTCTGAGGTAGCAGAAGGAGGGATGTTTTGCCATGGTTTTTTTAAGTAGTAAAATCAAGGAGGAATATTGAGCAAATTGCACATGAAGTTATTTCATTATTAGTAGGATACAAAGATGTTTTGGTGGGACATTTTCCTTGGATTTTACTATAAGAAAAAATATATGTACAAAACATTGAAGAAATTCAAGATGGAAAACTTAAATAGTATTCTTCTATTTAAATTGGTTAAGGTTGGATGCAGGGAAGACCAGTACTAGAACAGGGAACTGGGTAACACTTTGAGCAGTTTGAACAGTGAAAATCAATTTCCCAGTTGGATCACAGTAGATCTTCATAAATAATCAAGTTTTGAGCTCTACAATCATTGGTTGAGTTCTGGCATGTTTTCTGATGATTATTATTGGTTGAAACCCAAAAGCTTAAAGTATAAGCAAGAAAATAATGAGTCAACAATTTCAGATTTGAGAAAACAGTGTGTAATCTTATTTTATTATTTAGAAAAGTGAGTGCCAATAGTTTAAGCTTTTAAAGAAAGCCATTCTGAAGGCTCAAACATTGTTAACAAGGGGCTATATGTAGGAGGTTGGCTGGAAAGTTGACAGAGTCTTTCAGAAATCTTTTGGCCACAGGCAGGATCTTTGTTGAGCGCTTGATCTGTATCTTGATGGTTACACATCTGGTTGGTTTAGAATAACCAGAGGTCTTTGAAGTGTTAAAAAGTCCTTTCTGAGAGAGCAGCTGGTCAAAAGGACTTCAAAATGGTGGCAAAACAGAAGCTTTCTACAGGGATCTTCCTTCTGTTAATAAAGACTATCTCTACCCTATTTTTCCTTCTTGTGACAGATAACTTCCCTAGTAATAATGATTTTGAAGACGGTCAATAGGATCAGAAGAGGCAGAACTTTAGTCTGTTCACTCATAGAAAACTCCAGTGTGAGAGATGAGTAAAGTGGTGAAAATAATCTTGATATATGGGATATTATTAGGCTGAAGATTATCATGCAAACGGCCCCTTAGATGATGGAGCTTCTTTTGTAGCTCATGAATTGCTGTGAAATACATTTTCCCTAGTTATTAATTGCCAATGGTGATTGGGGGCAATTTGATTCCCTTTTGGGGTGTTAAAATGATTCAATTTTGATCTTTCTATATAACAAGTATCCCTGAGGATGTTACTCCAACCCAGCTGGTCCCTGGCTTTGACCCAGGACACACCTTGGTGACCTCCTAGGATCAGGAGTGCCACAGTAACCCATTAGATGGGGAAAACAACTCAAACCTTGATAGATAATAGCCCCCAGCTATGATAAGAATAGCATATAATAGAAGTTTCTTAACATATTTGGCTTTAAAAATGCACAATGTTTATATCATGAAGTTTGAATTAGATCACAACTCTTTTCAAAAAATTCTTTTATAGATGAATTTGATTAAGGGTTTCAACCAATCTGAGGAACCTTTGGTCACTATATATCATCTTTTGTTCAACTTCAAGAGTTCTTTCAAAGTAATTTGAAGTGTGATGCCTTGACATTTTTATTATTAATAACTCGTGTAATGCTTTTTGAGAAGTATATTTGGGGTTGCTCTTCTGTAAGATTTTTTCAAAGCACTTTGGAAACCCAAGAAAATTTGTGTAGTTCAAGAATCCAGCGTCCTATAGGCCGGTATAATTATTTATTCTGGTTAATGTCAAAACTGGAAGGTTGACCCCCGGGAAATGCTTTGACTCACAGAAAGGTTTCAGTTATGGGTCTCAACCCAAGAGCCAAACCACCCTTTGAGCTAAGTCTATCAAATGAGACCTTATTTCAACTGACCATGCAGGGATCAAACCTAATATGTAAATCTGATCAGTGCTTTTATTACTAGGATGATTTGCCCCCTAAGGGGAATCTTAAAAATCCTTTCCTTCTAAAAAGCTATTATTTAGGCTCAACTATTTCCTTCTTTTTACAACTGTGCTTAAACAGCAGTTATAATGTTAAGTTGAGGAGAGATTCTTTGATGTACATGTTTATGAAGTTTGTGCTTTTAACTTCTGCATTCAAAGATATTCTAATTTGCCTGAATGATTTTTTGAAAGTGTTAGCTTATTATTATTTCTAATCTTTAACTTAAAAATAATCAGGCCGCTTATATTTAATTTCACATTAAATTTAATGAATAATTTATAAAAAGATTTTATGTTTCATCATTAGAGAACTTGGTTATTGACTTTAACTTGATGAGATAGTTTCCACTTAATATCCTTGAGAAACGAGTTTAATAAAATTTGCTTCTTGCTCTCATCTCTTCAGGAGCCATTTGATTCTGCGTTTGAAACTAAGACAATGGTGACACATACCCGATACTAGAATGGTTAACTCAAGACAGATCTAGCGATTAATTTAATGATGCTGTCATGTAATACTCCAGTTGAAACAATATATGCTGGAGTGAAGGTTTTCAATTGGAAGGGATTCTGCTGCTTTCAGGAATCATAGGTAAGAACTCAGAATCATCAATGAGTTCACGAATGATGTCTAATCCACCTATCAACTCCCCTTTAACATAAACCTGGGGATAGGTAGGCCAGTTTGAGAATTTTTTCAAGCCTTGGATTTTAGAAACAAAGTATCAATGAACATACCTTGACGTACGCCATCATCGGAAAGGATATCGAAGGAACCATAAACAATGCCTTGTTCCTTTAGAATTTCGATCAGCTGGCGAGAAAACCCGCACTTGGGCTGCTGGGGTGATCCTTTGATGAAAATCATAACATGCTCCTGAGAGATCAGCTGCTTCAGCCTAGAGTTAAGATCGAGAGAAGATGCTTCGCTTGGAGGACGCGCAGTAGCCCCTAAGGCTTTGGCGAACTTCTCAGCAGTGCTTGAGAGCTCGGAGGCATTGGCGCCGCTGACTTTAGCAAGGATTTTTCCTCCCTAAGAATGAATTAATGGCTGCATGTCAAACACTTACCTTGATGAAAACGAAGTAGGGTACAGAATCAACTTCAAAGCTTTCTGATAACTCAGGCAATTCTTCGGCCTCAACCTAGTATTTATTTCATTAGGTTGCTGCACGGGGAGCTAGTATGTACCTCGAGATACTTGAGCTGGGGGTATACTGTCGAGAGAGTATGGAAAACCTCCTTCATTTGGGCACAAGGCTGAGCCCAAGAAGCCCAAAAGTAGACGGCAAAGACGCTATTCTTCTCGGACTCTCCTCGAACAAGAGTTTTAAACTCTTCCTCGCTTGTGATCGCTTGTACGCTGGGCATGCTGAAGAGAGGCTTTAGTCAAGGCAAAAGCATATGCATCAGCCGAACAGATCAAAAGGTACTAAGCTTTTTAAGAAATCTTCACAAAACCCATACTTGTGAGGTTAAAAAGATTGTGCACAATTAAAAAAACAAGGCTTTGCATTTTAAAAGAGCGTAAGCTTGCAAGAAAAAAGTCTCTTAAAGAGCTAACGGCGTTTTAAAGAACTTTGGTATGGATGCGAGGTTAAAGAAAGTTCGAGACTAATAAATTCAATTAAAAATATTTTATTCGATTATCGTAGCGTAGCACAGTAAAGCTACGGGGTCAAACAAAACCTTTGCTTGCTTTATTATTAATAAAATCAAAGACATCGAGCGTATTATTGAACAATACATGCCAAAAAGATTATTAATAAAAGGCAAAGGTAAGTTATGTAGACATAAATTTTAAGATTTAAAATTTTGCAACTTTCGGAAACTGTGCTAGCAAAACTCCAGACCCTTATGATAAATACAAAAACTAGATTTTAAAAGGTTAAAGGAATGAGCTAACAATAGAGACTCAATTATAAATATTTAAAAACAGCTTTTAAAAATGGAAAAAACGTTTACCTTTTAACAACTAAATTTTAAAAAGACATAAAGACAAAAAACTTTTAAAGAAGCCTCGAGCAATAGGTTAATATAAAAGGGGAAGCGGATATAAGCCATTTAAAATATGAAAGCCTTTTGAATACATCGCTAACTGTAAGCTTAACAAAAAACTATGAGCATCTTCCTCGAAAAAACAGCAAATTATGGTTCTTTTATATCACAAGTTAGGTTTATTATAAAAATTTCATAACCCCAAATTTACCTTTTTGAAAACTTAATTGATGGAAATATGAACAGGTTTCTGATATCACTATTTAAAAACGTCAAAGGCAGTCAAATATTCCTTGGTTCTCAAATTTGTTGCTGCAAAGTTTTATGGTTTACTTTGGCGCCGCTAAAAATAATTCGGCATGGAACTTGTCCAACTATCACATTTATGGCATGGGCTTTTATCAGCCCATCTATTGCACTGTGATGCAGGAATTAAAACATAGGGTCGCTGCGGCCAATCAAATAATGATATACTGCTTTAATTAGTCGAATTCAATGGGCCATATAGTATAGTTAGTAACCAACTGGGTCATAATTTAGGAGATTAAGCCATTTACTAATAGACATGCTATCAAATTTGTAGCAACAATATGATTTGCAAAATTCTTGTTTTATAACTGTCAAAACAGCAGGCTCGACCCGCAGCAAGGTTCTGAGTAAGCAGGTTCGTGACCTGCAGTCCGATCACCCAAAACTAGAAGCTAGACTAGGAAGTTGACTTGAATTTCCAAATCCAACAACATGAACAAATGATGATCCCTTACGATGGATACCTCATTTTGGCGCTTGACTCATTACCAGGATCAAGCCACCCCTTTCACCATCCAACTGTGTGATCAACACAATCATGTTCCTGTTATCCATTGATTCACAATAACTATATAATCACTATCTCCCAATAAAGATTATTAGCTAGTTTCTAAATATTTTCCCCTTGTAACTCTGCTAAAACAGCACAGTTACGACATTGGTAGCAGAAGTAGGGTTTCCATCCTACTTTACCCCCAGATTCCGCCTGTTGCCCATACTTGCCGCGGCCAATAAATCCTTGATAGAATCATGTCTGGCCTCCCTGTAGACTGGACACCGTACACACCTGGTGCTGAGATACCTGATGGGTTTGTCCTCTACCAGAATATGGTGATCCCACTCTCTGCCTTCAACACCTTGTCAGCACAGGGGTTCTTCCAGGCTCCCTCTGATATGCCTCAAGCAAATGATGAAAACACTATGCCAGCCTATGTAGCCCAGAGACTTTGAAGTGCAGCCCTGGAATCCTTTGCTGGGGCCAACGATGACAATGCCGCTGCATGGATCCAATTGGCCTAAAGCAAACTGGCCCGAATGGAATTCCCGCAACAATTCTGGATTGCAGAGATCTCTTTCTGACTGACTCATGACGCTGGGACTTGGTGCAACAAGTGGCATGAAGAACACACAGAGAAGGATTGGGACACCTTCAAACAGGACTTCTTGGCAAGATTTGTGCTAAAAGACACCACACTTATGATCATACGCCAAGTAAAGAACCTACCTCAGACTGGCACCGTGAAGGAGCTCACCCGCACCTACGAGGAACTCCAACTATGTGCCCCTCTGACATGGCCTTTGACACTCCAGCTACCCACCTCATGTACTACGACGCGCTCAAGTCGCATGTAATGAGGCATGTAAACCTGGACCAAGTGACCAATCTGCAAAGTCTGTATTGTGAGGCAGAGAAAGCAGAACAAATGTCCAACGCCCTCCACAAGGCGCAAACTGGAAATCAAGAGAGACCCAAAGACTCTCACCCAGCTGGGTGTTCCAATTGACCACCCCCTGGGAACAACAGCAGCAACACAAACCATAAACCCACAGGTTCCAATGAACATGAAAACAGAAACAACGGCCAATCAAACCATACTTATTTCTGTGCCACTACCACACAAGACAACCAAGACGAGGGAAAAGCCCGGGGAGAGCACTAAGCGAGCCAAGCTCTCCCCACACAATTCCTGACTTGCCCAACAATGAGTACCAGCCTTAGGGCATGGATCAGTGTTCAATGATCCAGGTGCCCTCATAGGACCTGGTACTTTACACCATTGCCAGACATCCCAATAAACTGATGTCTTACCCTTTCCGCTTTTGCAGTTACACAGGCTCAGCACTCCTGGACTTGGGCGCAGACCAAACCCTAGTCAACAGCAGCTTTGTAGACAAGTTCAATCTATTCACTAATCCTTTGCGGATTAAAGACGTGGTTTTAGCTGATAAACATCACATTGCTGTGACAAGGGAAACTGCCCCCTTCTCTGTCATGCTAGAGAACCTGCACTCCACCATCCAAGGCCCTGTCATTGACTTTCCAAAATTTGACATTGTACTGGGGCTTACTGATTACAAAAGAACAATCCTCACGTAGACTGGGAAACCTCAGTGTTGACCATCAAGCGTGAAGGTGTCAACCACCAGATCTACCCTGACTCAGTGGATCAACTCCTACACAACCACGTCTTTGTGCGCATTACAGAGACCCTGGACAAAAGAGAGAACCTCAAGACAATCAACTGGGACTCCTGCCAGTATTAGATCATACACTTCAAAGATCACCAGGACACCACTATGTCTCAGGATTGCAAAATTGTAGCCCGCCATTCAGAAATCTTTGAGGAGGCTTTACCCGGGTTAACTCTGAAAAAACATATCCAACATTTCATCCAACTCAAAGGATCTGTACCTAAGGCACAACCCATGTAAGGTCTCATAGTTTGGGGAAGATGGTTGTAGACCAAAGCTTTAATACTGTTTATATTTATGTTGGTCAAATACAAAAAAGTAGGTAAGGTTTGTAGTAACAACTGGACTAGGGCTCCTAGAAGCTTGTAGGAGGTAAAATAAGGGCTGAGGCGATTGATTAATCCTAAGAAAATAAAATAGAACCCAGTCTTAATAACTGAGGACTTGGTCAAAAAATCAATTTCTAAGTCAGGGAATTGCTCACCACTAGTTGGAGGGTTAAAACTATCAATAATCAAAATGTGTGTATTATTATAGAAACTACCTAACTAATGAAATAGAAAATCAAAAGGAATCATAAGGTCAAAAAAAATAAGTTAACTAAATTAGAAAGGAAACACAAGCCACAAAACCTAACAAGTACCTTTTTTGAGGTGCAAGTCAAACAATCTCAACTTAGTGCTGAGACTGGAGAAAACCAAGCCTTTTATTAAGCTTTGTTTGTGGAATGCAGGAATTGAGGTGAGAGTTTAACCATTTTTGGTTATAGAAAACTCTTAAACAAGAAAAGAGGTAAAGGGTGTAAAATACTTAATATTTAACTTGGAATAGTTAAATTCAAGCTAAAGGAGACTGGAAGGAGTGATAGGCGGTTACAGCAAAGCTCTGGGTAAGAGCGAGCAAAAAAAGTGAGGGAAAAACCAGTCCAAACGCTTAGTAAAGCGTAAAGTGAAAGGTAAGCTTTTTGGAGCCAACTTTCTAATCTTCTTAAGTAGATCCAGGGTTTGAAACCAGGTGGCAAAAAGGTAAGGAATGTTTGGAATAGTGTTAACCATTATTTAGATCATAAGTTGGCTTAAACAAAGCCAATCTAAGACTTTAAATATGGAAAATGGAGGTAGGAAGCAGGGGATTAAGTGAATAGGACAATCTTGGTTATACTAGCAGCCAAATAAGCAGATAAATGTAAAAGACAGAATAGCAGCTAATAAAAGGTAAATCCTGACAACCCATCTATTGTCTGACCCCAAATGAAGATGACATCCTATGTGCCTACCTCAAGGAGGCCTTGGAAAAAGGACTTATCCGTCCCTCACAATCTCTCTTTGGGGCCACCGTATTCTTTGTGGCCAAGAAGGATGGCACCCTGCGCCTAGTCACAGATTACTGAGCCCTAAACAAAGTTACCATCAAAAATTATTACCCACTACCACTTATTGACGACCTCTTTGACGCCCTGGGCGGTGCCACAGTCTTCTCCAAGATTGACCTAACTGCAGGCTACAATCAGATCTGTATCAAAGAGAAAGATATCCCCAAGACGGCCTTCCGTACTAAGTACGGTTCCTACAAGTGTGTGGTACTCAATTTTGGTATTATAAACGCCCCCTCAACCTTTGTGACCTTCATGAACAAGGTGTTTGCCCCTCACATAGACAAGCATGCCTTAGTCTACCTGGACAACATTATTGTCTATAGCCCCTCAGTAGAAAAACATCACAAGGACCTGGAGGCAGTCTTTGCTACCCTGGCACAACACAAGCTGCTAGCCAAACCCTCCAAATGCCAGTTCTTCTGAGAGCAACTACCCTTCTTGGGACACATAGTCTCAAAAGACAGCATCAAACCCGACAGTCAAAAGATACAGGTCATCTGCAAAATGCCATCACCCAAAGGCAAGTTGGAACTCTTTATCTTCCTAGGAATGGTGGCCTACGTGCACCGTTTCATACTTGACTTCAGCATCTTGAATGCACCCCTATCCGCCATAATTGGTACCAAATCTAAGTTTTCATGGACCCCCCCCCCCCAATGTGACCTCTGCCTTAGACGCCTCAAGGAGAAGCTCACAACACCACCTATCCTGAAATACCCCAAACACAATGGAGAGTACCAGATGGAAACCGACGCCTCAGACGCATCCATTGGAGGAGTACTAAGAATCAAAAACAATGATGGTGACTTCCTGCCTGTAGCCTAAAAATCATGAAAACTGATGGATGGCAAGTGCTAATACACTATACACAACAAAGAGCTGCTGACAATTGTGCACTTCCTGGTCAAATGGCGTTGTTATCTGTAATAACAGGAAGAATTCACAGCTTTGACCGACCACAAGTTGCTTATATATTTAAAAACCCAAGAAAACCTATCCTGCTGTCAAGCCCTCTGGATGGAACTCTTGTAGAGATTCAATATGATCATACAATGCAAGCCTGGTCCAGAGCTTTCCATGGCGGACACACTCTTGCAACTGTACGTCCGAGTCACAAGAAGAGAGAATAAGCTTGACCCAGACTGGCCCCTCTTGGTACTTTGGATAAAAGACAAAGGATTTACCCCTTGCACAACAGACATAAGAAAGGAAACAATCATTAAGAACAAGTACTTATTTGCAGACGTTTATGGAACCTTACATCAAAAAATGTCCAACAGAACCACCATCCTGTATGTCCCCACACATCAGCAAGTTGACACCATCCTACGTTACCATAGAGACCTAGGACACACCAAGAGTTGCAACCTATACAAATTCATTAAACACAAAGCATGGTGGCCAACCCAGTAACAAGACATATAGGAAGTCTTAGAAAAATGCAAAGTATGTGAAAAGTTTGCAAGAAGCAAAAGCTCACCTAAGTCAGTACTACCTATTCAAACACAACTACTCTTCAAGGTGTGGGCCCTAGACATTGTAGGCCCCATGCCAGTAAAGCATAATAAAAAGAAGTAAATCATTGCCACAATAGACTTTGTCACATGATGGCCAGTAGCACAAGCAGTAAAGACATATACTGGCAATGACGTGCAGCAATTCATGCAAAAAGAAATCATCAGCAAGTTCACAAAGCCAGAACTCTTGATAACCAACAGAGGCAAAGAATTTACCTCAGAAGATACCAATGTTTACCTCACCAAAAATGGGGCCCAGCACACAGTGACAACACCTTACCACCTTCAGGCCAATGAACGTATAGAGTGGCTTAATGGCAGCCTTAGCCAAACTTACCGCCGGGAGACCTGAAGACTGGTATAAGCAGCTATTAACTGCACTACTTGTGTGCCAAACCCAAGTGAACAGATCCACCGGGAAAAGCCCTTTTGAGTTGGTATATGGCATACAGCCAAATATCATTTAAGCATTGACAGGACCCAAACAGAAAATTCCAAGTAAAGTCCCCCCTTGTCCAGACCCTCACATTGTAAAGGCTAATAGCAAACAAACAGTGAAGGAAAATGAACGTCTGCAAAAAAACCTTTGTCCTCATCTGTGATAGACATGAAGTTGGGGACAAAGTTTGGGTCATGAACATTGACAAAAGCAAACTACAACCCAAGAAAGTGGGGCCAGCAATCATTCTAAAGGTAAACGACAATAACACTTACCTCGTGCAAGGGCTTGGAAAACGTAAGCAAGACAAGACCCTACACCATGATTGCCTACGACCCTGCAAAGCAAGACAGAAACAATGAGAAACTGCCCTGCCTGCCACAGAACAGCAACTAGTTCAATACGGCGCCCGGGCTCTTGACAACCTCCCTGATGACCTGCCCCCAGAGGAGGCCGACCTTCAGCCGGGGGGGTGTCAAAACTGCAGGCTCAAACTACCAGCAAGGTTCCAACCAAGCAGGTTTGTGACCCGCAATCCAATTATCCGGTCACTTGAAGCCAGACTAGGAAGTCAACTTGGATTACCAAATCCAACAACATGAACAGATGATGATCCTTTATGGTGAATACCTCGTTTTGGCGCTTGACTCATTATCAGGATCAAGCCACTCCCTTCTCCCATCCAGCTGTGTGATCATCAATCATGTTCCTGTTATCCTTGATTCACAATAACTATATAATCACTATCTCACAATAAAGATTATTATATATCTTCTAAATATTTTCCCCCTTGTAACTCTGCTAAAGCAGCACAGTTATGGCAATATGAACTGTCATCTGTATTATGTCTAGAAGAGTCCTGTCAGGAAAATTCCTGACATTAACCAAATTTCTACACTTATGCCCATTTGGGGCAAGAAAAGAATTATGGGCCCAAACAATTCTCAGTATGACAAAAACTCCCCCACAATTGTGAAAATAATTTTAAAGTTGAAACAGAACTTGGAAACTGCTGGAATAATTTATCATCCGGGCAGGCGCCCACCGCAGTTGCACAGGCGTCTGCTACGCCCAACAGCCTCCCACCACCCAGCCAGAAGGCCTCCTGCCAGTCTCCCACCCGTTTGCTCACCCCAGGCCCCAGCCTGCTGCCAGCCTCACACCCGCCTGCTCGCTTCCCAGGTCCCAGCCTGCTGTCAGCCACCCACCTGGGTCCCAGGCTCACTCACCTCCAACCAATCAGAATTCAATAAGAGGATTGGCCAATCAAATAAGTCTCATATATTGAGGATAAAAATAGAGGTCAATCTCTGCAGCCCTGAATTAGTCAGAAACAACACCAAAACCTTGCCCACCAATCCTGGCCCAACAAAAGGGGATCTGAGACCCAGACCACTTGGTTGAGGCAGTCCTGTGCCAAATCCAACCACCCAGTCTAAATTTAGACCTTAAGAAAAACCTGGTCCCATTTTTCCTCCTGGCAATACTCTAACCAGGAACCATTGGCCACACTCAAGAATTTTAAGTCCAGCCACAGATATTGGGGGAACAAGGGTTTGACCCTATTCTAATTGCCCAATGCCAACCCTCACCAACCAGACTTTTGGGTTCACCTATCCACTTTTTTCACTCCCACTTGCAAAAGTTTCCCAGTGAGAGATACTATAAATAAAGGATCCTCTTTCAATGATGCCTTGTGCTTTTATTGAGAGCAATATCCCTCAACAAAATACCTTTTAAATTTCCACTCTTAGCCTAAACCCTATACTAGTTAATCTCATTCTCACTCCCCAACCAGTGAAGATGAACCACCTCATCTTCACAGCTGTGCTCACAGCTTGTCTAGGGATTGGAGGGTATCAGCAAGGACCTGCTGCCTTTGGGCCCTCACCAGAAGGGTTGGACCAAAAGTATTCCAAAGACCTAGGTTAACTCAATTCTTTGTATGCTGGCTCTTGGGCTCCTCTGGTGCCCCCATTTCACTCTGTTTATTGCCACCTACATCTCTGCCTACTAAATATTAACCTACTTTGTAGTTAGCTTTGGCATATACAACACCCATGCCAAGGTGTTCTGATGAACAATGATCATCTACCCCATCATCACCGCTCTGACGGGTTTCCAGTTTGCCAATCTTCTTCTGTACCTTCTACAGGTAGTACCTACCACACTTGGGTATTACCGTCCACTATGGACTGAGCTACCAGGCCAGAAACTCTAATATAAAAGGCTCTGAGCCTATTCTATTAGAGTATCTCTGATTAGATACAGTATAGCATAACAATCATCTCCACCAACTAGTAGCCCTTCAGGCTAGCTAGCCCTGAAACACGGCTCAGGTAGACAACTACTCTTCTCAGTCTGAAGGATAATTGTACAGCATCAGAAAAGATACTGAGCTATGAAAGTTGCCAAGCAATCTTTTTTACAAACCACACCCAAGGTTGAACCCACTGCTGTGATGCCCTAAAGCTACTTCAGTCTCTTTTTAGCGTTGTGAGCTAACTCAGATAAATGCGGGCAGCTGGGCCAACCTCAATATCAGTTGTCTAATAAAGAGTTGATATTTCAAATCCTTTTCCTAGTTCAATTCTAATTAAGTGGAGAGCAAAAGATCATACTGTTGCCATAAAGTATTAATTCATATAGTAAAATATAGAGACAACAACTTATGAACCTATATCCAGAAGTAGGAAGAAATATACCAAATTCTTTGGGCCTTGGGACCTGTCAGACTTGCTACTTCTGATGACAAAAATATTCTGGGCCACAGGTTACACCAAATTCACAGGTTTTCTGTACTTTCCTAATGTTAGAAGTCTTAAGAGATCATCTGGTGGATGATATAATCCATGGTCCACATATTTCTGACAACTCCTGACAACCTAACATCAGATAATCTTGATGATGTTCCTCTCCAAATTGATCTCCTTCCCCTTATACAAATCAAATAGGATTAGCTGATCCTTTAACCACATATATATGAGTTACTACCTCTCTCTAGTATTATAGTCAAATTGCTTCCTTCAAGGGTATAAAAACTACCTTCTTGCTAAATAAGCATTATACCGTTCTTTGACTTATTTCTTTCTTCTTTGTAACTTTCATCAATAGCACAGTTACAGCAACTTCTTATCTAACTAATATACTGCCATAGGCCTATATAAGGAGCTTTGCAGCTAAAGTACAATTGTTGCATATCTTCAAGCTTATTCTTAACTTTGGAGCCCTTTCCAGCTACAGTATGCCTTCAATGATTAGACAACATTATAATTGATTGTATTTTGGCATTATTCAAGGCTACGTCTAAATTTGCCTTTTGAATTTTTGCTAAAAGTGTTCTGATGTTTTTTAAAGCACAATGTCCATATTATTTAGACAGAGAATAAATACACCAAATACCAATACATGAAGTGGAGTTTGATTTATGCACGTGGGTAGAAGCGTTAATTTAATAAATGGTTTATCAGTCATCGCCTTTAAAGTCCAACTGGAAAATTAAAGAATCGGTTTAGCTTAATCCATAGCTGGGCTTCATCGTCAACTCCATAATCCCAGTAGAGTTTTGGGTGTTAGAAGCAACGTAGTTAGTGCTGGCTAATGAATTTAACTGCCACATAGGAATGGCAAATGGTGCTTAAAGATTTCACACCCGATATGACTACTTCAGCCTGAACTAGACGTATGGGGATTCTTGTGGAGATACAGCATGCTCCTAGTATGATCAACACGAGCCAAATGGGGGATATTATAAAGGGGATCCTCTAAAGCACCGTGCGGTATGGCGTCCTTTCCTGTACCTGACTGTCTGGTCATCTGCGGAGGAGATGCGTATTGCACGGCTTCATGTAGACTTACCATAGCATACTTAGACATCCATTCAGCAGATATAACCAAATGCACTTCAAAATGCCCGTCGAAATCTCAAGCCTTTTGCAGCGATGATTGCATTCTGGAATCGCTTGATCTCACCAATAATCAAAAAGAAGCTATCCAAGGGTTCAAAGAACTAAATATAGAATGCTCCAACTCAAGTTTAAATGACACTTCAAAGTACAAGTCTTGTATGGTGCATCAGCTTCAAACTACGGAAGCTTCCCTAGACTCAGCTACTAAATGCAATACCAACTGTAGTTCGATTCCTGAGCTTGGTCCGTTTTACGGCTGCTCAGCAGATTGCGTCACTCCGCTCATGCTTTATATCAACTCTCAGCAAGCACCCGCCTCTACAAGCTTCAGTCCTCACCTAACCGTATATAGATTCCCCATCTTGATAGCCATTATATCTATTTTATTATAGCTTCAATTTAAATAAAGCGTAACCCAAGCACTACCTTTAAAATTAATATGCCGGCTTTCTTTTTAGCATATCACCGTTATTAATTCGGGAACTACTTACTTCTAAAAGCGGGTATTATCTATCACAATCTATTAACAAATGACATCCATTCATTTTTTTGATCCTATGATTATCTACGGTAGTAAGTCTTTTCTTGTTTATACTGTTGTTTGGTTAATAATCTACCTAAAACAATTAAATGTACTTGCTTGATATACTTAAATTACATGAAAAGTCAGTATTAGCCGAACTAGATATTTAGTTGAGTCAACTGACTGGGGCTACTTACATAGGATGAATCAAAGGATTCTACAAAAACACACTCTTATTAAGCTTCAACTGAGCTTGAGCTATAGATTTTAATGTACATTCCTGCCAGCATTTTTCTATTTATTTCCAGATTTTCTTGTTCCTGTCAAAGTGTAGATAAAATATCAGAGCTACAAGACTCTAGGTATGTGTCATGTTATATCTCTTCCAAGTTAACTGAGCTATAAACTCATGCATTTATATTCAAGAATGCTTTAAGATTTTCCACATAAAACTATATAGATCTTCATCAGAAATATGTATATTATAGCGTTCAACAGAAAATTCAATTGTGAATCCAAGAAGAAACATGAATTTCAAATATCAGAGCTTTTAAGTTTTTTACAACACCCTGTGAAAATAACCTGAAACATAACATTTGGGCTACTTTATAGTGCAACGCCTATTAACTATAGGTTTACCAAGGCTCCTGGACTTTGGTACATAAGATTGCCTATACGTTTTCTATGATTTTCAATTGATAGGATATATATCCATGTAATGGAAATAAATCATTTCGACTGCCATGTTTTAAAGTATTTATCAATTCTTGATCATTTCAAAGACTTGAGCCCAAAAGCCTAATGACTTGGTCAAAGTAATTTTATCAGTTCACGCTAATAAATTCTATAATGAGGTCAAGGTATTGAAAGATATATTTAGAAAACATACCGTTAGACTCTAAAGTCACTTATTGGTCACATTTTAAATGGATTTTAAGCTACACATTCAACTTCTGATACTTTTGTTTCAAAATACATATCTCTGGTGTTGTAACTGTGCTGTTTTAGCAGAGTTACACGGGGAAAAATATTTAGAAGCTAGATAATAATCTTTATTGAGAGATAGTGATTATATAGTTCATGTGAATCAAGGATAGTAGGAACAAGATTGGTGATCACACGGCTGGATGGAAGAAGGGGGTGGCTTGATCCTGATAATGAGTCAAGCGCCAAATCGAGGTATCCACTGTGAAAGATCATCATCTGTTCATATTGTTGGATTTGGTAATTCGAGTTGACTTCCTGGTCTGGCTTCGGGTGACCAGATAATCGGATTGCGGGTCACAAACCCGCTTGGTTGGAACCTTGCTGGTGGGTCAAGCCTGCGGTTTCGACACCCCCCCGGCTGAAGGTCGGCCTCCTCTGGGAGCAGGTCGTCATGGAGGTCGTCAGGAGCCCGGGCGCCGTATTGAATCATACATTGCTCTGGTGGCAGGCAGGGCAGTTTCTCATTGTTTCTGTCTTGCTTTGCAAGGTCATAGGCGATTGTGGTGTAAGGTCTTGTCTTGCTTGCGTTTCCCAAGCCCTTGCATGAGGTAAGTGTTATTGTTGTTTACCTTTAGAATGATTGCTGGACCTACCTTCTCGGGTTGTAGTTTGCTTTTGTCAACATTCATGACCCAGACTTTGTCCCCGACTTCATGTCTATTGCAGATGGGGACGAATGTCTTTTGTAAGTGTTCCTTTTCTTTAGCTGCTTGTTTGCTGTTGGCCTCTACTACTTGAGGATCCAAGCAAGGGGGGACTTGACTTGGAATTTCCAGTTTAGGTCCTGTCAATACTTGAATGATGTTTGGCTGTGTGCCGTATACCAGTTCAAACGGGCTTTTCCCGGTGGATCTGTTCACTCAGGTTTGGCACACAAGTAATGCAGTTTTAAGCTGATTATACCAGTCTTCAGGTCTCCCGGCGGTGAGTTTGGCTAGGGCTTGCACAAGGCTACCATTAAGCCGCTCTACGCATCCATTGGCCTGTGGATGATATAGTGTTGTGACAGTGTGTTTGAACCCATTCTTGGTGAGGTACACATTGGTGTCTTTGGAGGTCAATTCTTTGCCTCCATCAGTTATCAGGAGTTCTGGATTTCCAAACCTACTGATTATTTCTTTGCCAATAAATTGTCGGGCGTTGTTGCCAGTGTGTGCCTTCACCGTTTGGGCTACTGGCCACCTTATTGCAAAGTCAATGGCTGTGATGATGTATTTTTTGTTGTTGTGCTTTCCTGGCATGGGGCCCACAATGTCAAGAGCTCATACTTTGAACGGTAGTTGGGTTTGAATGGGGAGTACAGACTTAGGCGGGGTTTTGCTTTTGGCAAACTTTTTGCAAACCTCGCACTGTTCTAACACTTCCTGGTCATTGCAGTATAAGGTTGGCCACCAGGCTTTATGCTTTAGGAATTTCTGTAAATTTTGGCTCTTAGTATGTCCAAGATCTCTGTGGTAGCAAAGAATGGTATTGACTTGTTGATGTGTGGGGATGTAGGGAATGGTTATGCCATCTATCATCTTTCTGTGAAGAGTCCCGTATACATCAGAAAAGAGATGTTCATTCTTGATGACCGTCTCTTTGGTGATATCGGTTGTGCCTTCAGGGAATCCTTTGTCTTTAGTATGTAGCACTAGGAGAGGCCAGTCTGGGTTGAGCCCATTCTCTCCCCTAGAAGCGCAGACATACAGACGGGACAGGGCGTCCTCCATGGCAAGCTCGGCCCCGGGCTTATATTGGATGAGCATGTTAAACCTTTCTAATATTTCCATCCACCGCGCTTGGCGGTGTGACAGGTTTGCTTGTGTCTTGAAATAGATGAGCGACTTGTGATCAGTTAGTGCTGTGAATTCTTCCTGCTGTTCCAGATAACAGCGCCATTTGACTAGGCAGTGTACGATGGCCAGTAGTTCTTTGTCATGGATCAGGTATCAACACTTTTCATCTGTCAGTTTGCGCAACTTGTAGGCTATGGGCAGGAAGTCACCGTCACTATTATTAATTTGTAGTACTCCCCCAATGGATGCATCTGAGGCGTCGGTTTCCATCTGGTACTCTCTGTCTCATTTGGGATATTGCAAGATGGGAGCTGTCATGAGCTTTTCTTTGAGACGTCTAAAACAGAGGTCACATTGAGGGGTCCATAAAAACTTTGACTTGGCGCCTGTTATGGTGGATAAGGGGGTAGTCAAGATGCCACAGTTGGGTATGAAGCGTTGTACATAGGCCATCATTCCCAAGAAGGTGCATAGTTCTGACTTGTCCTTGGGAGGTGGCATCCTGCAGATGGCTTGTATCTTTTGACTGTCAGGTTTGATGCCGTCTTTTGAGACTATGTGCCCCAAGAAGGGTAGTTGCTCCTGGAAGAACTGGCATTTGGAGGTCTTGGCCAACAGTTTGTGCTGTGCCAAGGTTGCAAAGACTTCCTCCAGATCTTTGTGGTGCTGTTCCACCGAGGGGCTGTAGACAATAATATTGTCCAGGTACACTAGGGCATGTTTGTCTATGTGTGGCGCAAACACTTTGTTCATGAAGGTTACAAAGGTGGATAGGGCATTGGTCATACCAAAGTTGAGTACCACACATTTGTAGGAACCGTATTTAGTGTGGAAGGTTGTCTTGGGGATGTCTTTCTCTTTGATACAAATCTGATTGTAGCCTGCAGTTAGATCAATCTTAGAGAAGACGGTGGCTCCTCCCAAGGCGTCAAAGAGGTTGTCAATCAGTGGCAGTGGGTATCAATTCTTAAGGGTGACTTCATTTAGGGCGCGGTAGTCTGTGACCAGGCGTAAGGTACCGTCCTTTTTAGCCACAAAGAATACGGCAGCCCCAAAGGGAGACTGTGTGGGGCGGATAAGTCCTTTTTCCAGTACCTCCTTGATATAGGCGCGCAAAGCACTGTCCTTGTTTGGGGTCAGTCAATAGATGGGACGTGCTTTGGGTACAGCCCCCTTGAGTTGGATAGAGTGTTGGATATGCTTCTCAGGGGGTAGCCCCGGTAACTCTTCTTTAAAGATTTCTGGGTGACGGGTCACAATGTTGCAATCTTGAGGCGTGGAGGTATCCTAGTGGTCCTTGAAGTGTATGATTTCATACTGATAGGAGTCCCAGTCAATTGCTTTCAGGCTTTCCTTCTTGTCTAAAGTCTCTGTGATTTGTACAAAGATGTGGTCACATAGGAGTTGGTCCACAGAGTCAGGATAGATCTGGTGGCTGACGCCTTCACGCTTGATGGTCAACACAGAGGTTGCCCAGTCCACGGCAGGGGTTGTTTTTCCGTAACCAGTCTAGTCCCAGTACAATTTCAAACTTAGGGAAGTCAATGACGGGACCCTGGATGGTGGAGTAGAGGTTCTCAAGCATGACAGAGAAGGGGGCAGTTTTCTTTGTCACAGCAATGTGATGTTCATCAGCCAGGACCACATTTTTAATCCGTAAAGGATTAGTGAATAGATTGGACTTATCTAAAAAGCTGCTGTTGACTAAAGTTTGATCTGCGCCTAAGTCCAGGAGTGCTGAGCCTGTGTAACTGCAAAAGCAGAAAGGGTAAGACATCAATTTATTGGGATGTCTGGCGATGGTGTATAGTACCGGGTCTTCTGAGGGCACTTGGATCATTGGGCATTGGTCCACGTCCTCGGGTCAGTATTTATTGTTGGGCAAGTCAGGAGTTGCGTGGGAAGAGCTTGGCTCGCTTAGTGCTCTCCCTGTGCTTTTCCCTCATCTTGGTTGCCTTGGGTGGCAGTGACACGGAAATGGGTGCAATTTGACTGACCATTATTTCCATTTCCATTCTCATTCAAACCTGTGGGTTTGTGGTTGTTGTTGTTTCTGTTGCCTCCAGGAGGTGGTCAAGAGGAGCGCCCACTTGAATGGGAGTACTTGGGCCTTTCTTGTTTCCCAGTCTGCATCTTGTGTGGAGCGTTGGATGTTTGTTCCGCTTTCTCTGCTTCACGGTACAGACTTTGCAGGTTGGTTACCTGGTCCAGGTTCACATGCCTCATAACGTGCAACTTGAGGGTGTTGTAGTACATGAGATGTGTAGCTGGGGTGTCAAAGGCCATGTCAGATGGGGCACGGAGACAGAGTTCCTTGTAGGTGCAGGTAAGTTCTTTAACAGTGCCTGTCTGAGTCAGGTTCTTTACTTGGTGTATGATCATGAGCGCTGTATCCTTGAGCACAAACCTTGCCAAGAAGTCCTGTTTGAAGGTGTTCCAGTTCTTGTTAGTGTGCTCTTTGTGCCACTTGTCACACCAGGTGCCAATGTCATGGGTCAGGTGAATGGAAATCTCCGCAATCCAGAATTGCTCTGGGCATTCCATTTGAGCCAGCTTGCTTTGGGCAGACTGGATCCAGGCGGCCGCATTATCGTTGTTGGCCCCAGCAAAGGGCTCCAAGGCGGCGCTGTGAAGTCTTTGTGCTACATAGGCGGGCATGGTTGTTTTGTCAGCTGGTTGCGGCATCGAGGAAGGTGCCTGAAAGAACCCTTGGGCAGACAGAGCGTTGAAGGCGGGTAGCGGGATCACTGTGTTTTGGTAGAGGACAAAACCATCAGGTATCTCAGTACCAGGAGTATATGGAGTCCAGTCAGGCAGGAGGCCAGACATAATTCTGTCAAGGATTTGTTGGCCACGGCATGTGCAGGCAACAGGTGGAATTTTTCAAGATAAGGTAGGATGGATAGCCTACCTGTGCTACAATGTTGTAACTGTGCTGTTTTAGCAGAGTTACATGGGGGAAAATATTTAGAAGCTAGATAATAATCTTTATTGAGAGATAGCAATTATATAGCTTTTGTGAATCAAGGATAGTAGGAACAAGATTGGTGATCACACGGCTGGATGAAAGAAGGGGGTGGCTTGATCCTGATAATGAGTCAAGCGCCAAATTGAGGTATCCACCGTGAAGGATCATCATCTGTTCATATTGTTGGATTTGTTAATTTGAGTTGACTTCCTGGTCTGGCTTTGGGTGACCAGATAATTGGATTGCAAGTCACAAATCCGCTTGGTTGGAACCTTGCTGGCGGGTCAAGCCTGTGGTTTTGACACTGTCAAATTCCAATTGTCTAAAATATTTTAATAAGATTAATATTTAAGAATGATAGAAGATTTAAGTACTATCTTGGTGGGGTGTCAGAAATAAGGACCCATCTTAGTTTCAATACCTTTATTTAATATCAAAGTCCTTAGTTTTCTGATCCAAATATGATGTATTGAATGTTGTCAGGGCCCAGAATGAACCTGAAAAGGAACTAAATAGCATCATATCAAAGGAATGTGATCACATGATTGCCCAGTTGGGTTAGAGAAAAAAGGTTTCAGTAATTCACACCCCAATTCCCAAAAGCCATAATTGATGCCCTGGGGACACCTGCACCTCAAGGTACCCACAAAAGCGGTGTCTACCTCCAAAAACATTTCAAATAGGCCAAACCTCTCAGAAGTTGGGGATTTTGGCCCCAAAAGCTCTCTGGAAGACCACAAGGTTTGACCCAAGCGCCAGGACCTAAGAATAGTGTGTTGCCACCCCTGGGCAACCAACCAGATGATGCCAGTCTCAGGAAAACAGTGGCATGTGACCAGTCAGCCAACCAAGATGCATTGCCAAGCCAAAAGCCAGCTTCCCAGCAGTATATAGCTGTGTAAGTTAGAAATCCCTCCTTGTTGACATCACACAATAAACATATATTAGTTAATGCAATCAGTGTGAGAGAGGGGGTTAAACTAACTAAGTTTGGCTCCCATCCTGGCAAGACAAACCATCAGGATGCCATCCAGTGAATCACTGGGACAGCCACTCTAAAAAAAGACCAAAAGGAGGACACATGAGATAATCAAGGGAAGTAGGAAATCAATCCCATTAACACCAGACCTGCAAGTAACCAGGAAGTAAACATTAGCATACGCTCTAGAACTGCAGGTGCCTCATGAGTATTAATCATCTTCTCCTCCAAAAGAGGGAAAAGGGGCGCAGGAGTGGTCTTGCCAGCGTGAAGATCAGGAGTGAGGCCTGAGGAGTACAAATCTAAGTCATTGCAAGTAAGGCTCCTGACCAGGGTCTTTTCAGTGGAGAGAAAGTCATTTGCCCTGCTTGGTAGATCCTCTAACAAGTACATGATCACAGCCAGATTATTTCCTGCAAGGTGGGCAGAAGAGAAAATGCACCCCCATAGATCTGGAGAGGTAGACCATATGAAGACCAACACAGGAGCCAAGAAGAAGACAACAAACTTGACAATAGGGAGTATCATCTTTGGAAACTCCAGGAAATTTGGAGGGGTTTGACAAACTTCTCAAGTCTGAAACCTTTAAAATTTTAACATCTAAGTGTAACTGCAAGGAAATTAGGTGGCTCAAAAGTCTAGGCCTTGAATTGCCTTGGAAACAACTATGGATGGCTTGGGCGGTAATTAATATGAAAACAGGCTCAAAACAAAGCAAAAACAGTGAAAATTTGAAATTAAAGTAAGTGTTTATACTAATCTTCAATAGATAATTTAACTTCAAAAAATGGTTTCAAAAGCAAGAGTAAATAATGTAACACTTATATGCTGACACTAATGTTAACTGCTTAGGAAAAGCAACTGAGAGCAACAGAATCAATACTAAGGTAATAAGATAGAGAATTTTTACTAACAGTTTAAAATTAGAGGGCTCCAAAGACAAGACCTCTAAAAATTAAACTGACAAATTGTTTTTGTATAAACTCCAAATTTTTATTGGTATAAGAAAATGAGCAAGCAGGAGACCAAAAAGTCCCCTCACTTGAATTAAGGAAATGGGTTTGAGTTTGGCAGATTACCTGATACATTGGGTACAATCTGATTGGTTGATGAGAAATTTTGCTTGGTAAGGCCAGGGGAACTGGAGGGTTTTATACTAATTCCAAACCAAAAATTGATTGGCTAGAATGTATTTAAGATTCCTGAGATCCATTAGAAACTGAGGGGGCTGATGTGATTTGCTTTGATTGGCCAGCCTTGATGGTATTTAACAACAATCAATACCAAGCCAATAAGTAGCCCCAATTAATCAGTGTTTCTTCCTGGGCAGGGGCAACAAAAACAGGGGAGTCAGTGGGATACATCAGCAAAAATCTTCTGTCTACCATATGGGCCAAGTCCTCAAAGGAATTAAGAAGTTTGGCTAGATTTTGGGAGGTTTTTGTTGTGCAACAAGGGAAAATTGTCTGATTCAAGGCCAAAGGGGAAGTAACTTTACAATCAGAGCATTTTTCCTTTGCAGGAGTTTATTAAATTATCACAGATCTCATATTGTTGTTACTATCTAATAGAGAGTACCTGATGATTCAAAGCTAACACTGGGAGACATAAACTTATTGCTGCTTTTACTCAACCAATATTTGCCCCTTGTCATGGATAAAGATATCTTGGAAGGCACTATTCACCCCAAGAAAACTCAAAAAAGGAGTTATCAACAATAAAATGTAAGTTATGAAGGCTTGGGGTAAATGATTTTAGACCAAAGCCTTTAACCCAAGAATATTAATGTTTGTTGAGTATAAAAAGGTAGGTAAGGTTTGCAACAATAACTGCACTAAATCTCCTTAAAGTTTATAGAAATTAAAGTAGGGACTAAGACAATTAGATTAAGCCTAAGAAAATGAAATAGAGACCTGTCTTAATGACTGAAGATTTAGTTAAAAAGTCAATTTCTAAGTCAGGGTAGTGGTCAGCAATAGCTGGCGGGTTAAAGCTATCAACAATTAAATTGTGTGTTCCTCTATAAAAATTGCCTAGCTGATGAAAAATTTAATCAAAGGGAATCATAAAATAGAATTTGAAAAGAAGGTGAAATGTAAGAAATAAATAAGATTACTAAGAAAAACACAAGCCTCAAAACCTTACAAGTACCTGTTGGGGTGCAAGTCAAACAATATCAAATTAAGTTGAGACTGTATAAGACACAAGCTTTTTATCCTAGCTTGGATTTTGAGGTAACTTAAAGGGGATGAACAGTTAACCAAAACTGATCAAATGGCTTAAATTGATCAGAAGGACCAGAGCACATGGTTGTTGGGGAATTTAAACTTAAAAGGTTAAGTTAAAGGTAGAGGAGAGTGAAGGGAGTCAGCAGTTGCATCAGATGCTAACCAAAAAGTATGGCAAAAGCAACAGAGAGAGGGAAAAACTTGGTCTGAAGTTGATTGCGTAAGATGAGCAAAAACAAAAGGTAGATAGTTCAGACTTTATTTAAACTAACTTGAGCGCTAGGTAACAGATTTGAGAATTGTCTGGGAGCAAAGATAAGTTTTGAAGATGAGTTTAACTGTTAATTTAGGTTAAAATGAAGCCATGTGAGAAGGGAAATGATAGAGGGGAGATTGGAAAAAAATTGTTCTCCTGATAAAAGCCAATAGTGTAAATTCAATGATTTGGTAATATAGTAGCAGAGGAAATGAAAGGAGAATCCTTATATAAAAGGCCAATGAAAACCTACACAGACATGAATCAAGCCACTGACAGGAATTAGGTGATGGCCAATTAGCTGCACTTCTAAATGAGACCCAAAATCCCAAAAATCAGGCAATTTGGCTTTTTGGCTCAAAAATTGATTTAGGACATAGGAAAATTTGGTCACTTTTGAAGGTTTGCTTATTAGGATTCACCCTGCTGATGTCAGCATTTTCATCCCATCTATATGAGCTGGGTTGTAGCTCACAACTAACTTATTAGTTGAATAAAACCCATATTACATACAAAGTTATTAAATTTATTTATTTCTGGCAAGTAAAACTCATGAAAATTGATTTATGTTTATTTATGTTCCCATGTGCACCATTGCAATGTGCGGTTTTGATTTTGTGTTGTCTGCAGCAACTGCGCTGTTGTTTGCGGCTTCCCCACCCAAGATTGAGGAGTATGTCAAACCAATTTACCAAGTCATCCACCTGCAAACCCTGGTTTAAATTTCTCAATCATTAGCTTTTGTATTCTTTGCTCTCATTTTTACAGCTTGCACTTTGCCTGTATCTTTGCTAAGAGTTTGTCACTTGCAAATGTGGACATTGAGAATTTTTTTGCTACTCAATGTTTTCAGCATTTGGGTTTGCATTTCTCATTTTCTCAATATTTCTGAATTTTAAAGCCACTTCATTGTCAGGATTCTCCTTTTGTTAAATTGCTGCTAGTATTTCTTTAAGGACATTAATGCTATTTTATCCCCTGACTTGGTTACTATTCACATCAATTTTATATCAAACATATTCCTCCCTTCCCCTCTCTTGGCCAGCCAACTTCATCTATCTTTAAAAATTAGTTTCAACGTTTGAAGCTTACCTTTTTGCCTGTGACAATTCTTGAACCACATACCTATACTCTCAGTTAGTTTATCAAAGTCCGAAATCAATTACCTTTTGCTTTTGCTCCACTTTTGTTCACTTTTGCCTTGGCTTACGCCAGCAGTCTTGGATCTTGTTTTTCCGCCTTCTGGCTTGCTCTCTTGCTCTAACTAAGAGTTTGCCAAGCAATTTGCGGCTTCCTTCTTCCCCTTTACCAGCAGCTTAACCTTTTAAGCTTAACTTTCTACCAACCATGTGTTTATTGATTTCTGATCAGTTTAAGCCATTCAACCAATTTTGTCTAATATTTCTTCCCCCTTTAAGCTACCTCAAATCCAAGCTAGAATAAAAGCTTGTGTTTTATCCACTCTCAACTTAAGTTGAGATTGTTTGACTTGCACCCCAAAAAGGTACTTGTTAGGTTTTTTGGCTTGTGTTTCATTTCTAATTTTTAGTTTAAGTTTTTATTTTCAATCTTATGATTCCTTTTGACTTTATTTTTCATCAGCTAGGTAGTTTCTATAGTAATACACACAATTTGATTGTTGAAAGTTTTAATCCTCCAACTAGTGGTGAGAAGTTCCCTGACTTAGAAATTGATTTTTTGACCAAGTTGTCAGTCATTAAGAATGGACTATATTTCATTTTCCTAGGTTTAATCAACCGCCTCAGCCCTTACTTTACCTCCTACAAGCTTCTGGGAGCCTTAGTCCAGTTGTTACTACAAACCCTACCTACATTTTTGTATTTAACTAAAATTAATATAACCGGGTTAAAAGCTTTAGTTTACAACCACCTTCCCCAAACTATGAGACCTTACATCATTGTTACACTATTTAACTACTCTTTTTCTAATTTGATTGAAGTTTCACAGTTTCTTCTAGTTCAATCTCTCACCTATTTTTTGGATGCAGCAGTACTCACTGCTATAATATTTTTTGTGTCTTGATTGAGCTTTTCCATAGGTTTACTATACCCAGTTCTGTTTTCTGCACTTCACACAGCTGAGCTCACTAGTCCTTCCCCTTTGCTACTTTTGCGCCTCTTATTCTGGTTGCCAAATACTGTTAGTCTTTCTCAATATCCTGTTATGGCTGAGGAGTAGGCAACCTTATTAGAGCAATGGACAATTTTTCAGTCCCTGCTGTAACTGTGCTGTTTTAGCAGAGTTACACGGGGAAAAATATTTAGAAACTAGATAATAATATTTATTGAGAGATAGTGATTATATAGTTCATTTGAATCAAGGATAGTGGGAACAAGATTGGTGATCACACAGCTGGATGGAAGAAGGGGGTGGCTTGATCCTGATAATTAGTCAAGCGCCAAATTGAGGTATCCACTGTGAAGGATCATCATCTGTTCATGTTGTTGGATTTGGTAATTTGAGTTGACTTCCTAGTCTGGCTTTGGGTGACCAGATAATCGGATTGCGGGTCACAAACCCGCTTAGTTGGAACCTTGCTGGCGGGTCAAGTCTGCAGTTTTGACACCCCCTGGCTGAAGGTTGGCCTCCTCTGGGGGCAAGTTGTCAGAGAGGCCGTCAGGAACCTGGGCACTGTATTGAATCAGTTGTTGTTTGGTGGCAGGCAGGGCAGTTTCTCGCTGTTTCTGTCTTGCTTTGCAGGGTTGTAGGCAATTTTGGTGTAAGTTCTTGTCTTGCTTGTGTTTCCCAAGCCCTTGCACAAGGTAAATGTTATTGTTGTTTACCTTTAGAATGATTGCTGGCCCTACTTTCTCGGTTGTAGTTTGCTCTTGTCAATATTCATGACCCAGACTTTGTCCCTGACTTCATGTCTATTGCAGATGGGAACAAATGTCTTTTATAAGCATTCCTTTTCTTTGGCTGTTTGCTTGCTGTTGGCCTCTACTACTTGAGGATCCAAGCAAGGGGGGACTTGACTTGGAATTTCCAACTTGGGTCCTGTCAATGCTTGAATGATATTTGGCTGTGTGCCGTATACCAGTTCAAACGGGCTTTTCCTGGTGGATCTGTTAACTCAGGTTTGGCACACAAGTAATGCAGTTGGTAGCTGCTTATACCAGTCTTCAGGTCTCCTGGCGGTGAGTTTGGCTAGGGCTTGCACAAGGCTACCATTAAGCCGCTCTACGCGTCCATTAGCCTGTGGATGGTATGGTGTTGTGACAGTGTGTTTGAACCCATTCTTGGTGAGGTACACATTGGTGTCTTTGGAGGTCAATTCTTTGCCTCCATCAGTTATCAGGAGTTCTGGATTTCCAAACCTACTGATTATTTCTTTGCCAATGAATTGTCAGGCGTTGTTGCTGGTGTGTGACTTCACCGCTTGGGCTACTGGCCACTTTGTTGCAAAGTCAATGGCTGTGATGATGTATTTTTTGATGTTGTGCTTTCCTGGCATGGGGCCCACAATATTAAGAGCCCATACTTTAAACAGTAGTTGGGTTTAAATGGGGAGTACAGACTTAGGCGGGGTTTTGCTTTTATCAATTTTTTTGCAAACCTTGTCTGTTTTAACACTTCCTGGACAACACGGTATAAGGTTGGCCACCAGGCTTTATGCTTTAGGAATTCCTGTAAATTTTGGCTCTTAGTTTGTCCAAGATCTCTGTGGTAGCAAAGAATGGTATTGACTTGTTGATGTGTGGGGATCTAGGGAATGGTTATGCCATCTGTCATCTTTTTGTGAAGAGTCCCCTATACATCAGCAAAGAGGTGCTCGTTCTTGATGACCGTTTCTTTAGTGATATTGGTTGTGCCTGCAGGGAACCCTTTGTCTTTTGTACGTAGCACTAGGAGAGGCCAGTCTGGGTTGAGCCCATTCTCTCTCCTTGAAGCGTGGACATACAGACGGGACAGGGCGTCCGCCATGGCAAGCTCGGCCCTGGGCTTATATTGGATGAGCATGTTAAACCTTTCTAATATTTCCATCCACCGCGCTTGGCGGCGTGACAGGTTTGCTTGTGTCTTGAAATAGATGAGCAACTTGTGATTGGTTAGTGCTGTGAATTCTTCCTGCCGTTCCAGGTAACAGCGCCATTTGACTAGGCAGTGTACGATGGCCAGTAGTTCTTTGTCATGGATCAGGTATCAACACTTGCCATCTGTCAGTTTGCGCAACTTGTAGGCTACAGGCAGGAAGTCACTGTCACTATTATTAATTTGTAGTACTCCCCCAATGGATGCATCTGAGGTGTTGGTTTCCATCTGGTACTCTCTGTCTTGTTTGGGATATTGTAAGATGGGAGCTGTCATGAGCTTTTATTTGAGACGTCTAAAATAAAGGTCACATTGGGGGGGTCCATACAAACTTGGACTTGGCGCCTGTTATGGTGGACAAGGGGGCGGTCAAGACACCACAGTTGGGTATGAAGCATTGTAAATAGGCCACCATTTCCAAGAAGGTGCGTAGTTCTGACTTGTCCTTGGGAGGTGGCATCTTGCAGATGGCTTGTATCTTTTGACTTTCAGGTTTGATGCCCTCTTTTGAGACTATGTGTCCCAAGAAGGGTAGTTGCTCCCGGAAGAACTAGCATTTGGAGGACTTGGCCAACAGTTTGTGTTGTGCCAAGGTCCAAAGACTTCCTCCAGGTCTTTGTGGTGCTGTTCCACCAAGGGGCTGTAGACAATAATATTGTCCAGGTACACTAGGGCATGTTTGCCTATGTGTGGTGCAAACACTTTGTTCATGAAGGTTACAAAGCTGGGGGGCATTGGTCATGCCAAAGTTGAGTACCACACATTTGTAGGAACCGTACTTAGTGTGGAAGGCTGTCTTGGGGATGTCTTTCTCTTTGATACAAATCTGATTGTAGCCTGCAGTTAGATCAATCTTAGAGAAGACGGTGGCTCCTCCCAAGGCGTCAAAGAGGTTGTCAATCAGTGGCAGTGGGTATCAATTCTTAAGGGTGACTTCGTTTAGGGCGCGGTAGTCTGTGACCAGGCGTAAGGTACCGTCCTTTTTAGCCACAAAGAATACGGCAGCCCCAAAGGGAGACTGTGAGGGGCGGATAAGTCCTTTTTCCAGTGCCTCCTTGAGATAGGCGCGCAAAGCGCCGTCCTTGTTTGGGGTCAGTCAATTGATGGGGCGTGCCTTGGGTACAGCCCCCTTGAGTTGGATAGAGTGTTGGATGTGCTTCTCAGGGGGTAGCCCAGGTAACGCTTCCTTAAAGATTTCTGGATGTCAGGCCACAATGTTGCAATCTTGGGGCGTGGAGGTATCCTGATGAGACTTGAAGTGTATGATTTTATACTGACAGGAATCCCAGTCAATTGCCTTCAGGCTTTCCCTCTTGTCCAAAGTCTCTGTGATGCATACAAAGACGTGGTCACATAGGAGTTGGTCCACAGAGTCAGGATAGATCTGGTGGTTGACGCCTTCACGCTTGATGGTCAACACAGAGGTTGCCCAGTCCACGTGGGGGTTGTTTTTCTGTAACCAGTCTAGTCCCAGTACAATGTCAAGCTTAAGAAAGTCAATGACGGGACCTTGAATGGTGGAGTGGAGGTTCTCAAGCATGACAGAGAAGGGGGCAGTTTCCTTTGTCACAGCAATGTGATGTTCATCAGCCAGGACCACATTTTTAATCCGCAAAGGATTAGTGGATAGATTGAACTTGTCTACAAAGCTGCTGTTGACTTAATTTTGATCTGCGCCCAAGTCCAGGAGTGCTGAGCCTGTGTAACTGCAAAAGCAGAAAGGGTAAGACATCAATTTATTGGGATATCTGGCGATGGTGTATAGTACCGGGTCTTCTGAGGGCACTTGAATCATTGGGCATTGGTCCATGTCCTCGGGTTGGTATTCATTTTTGGGAGAGTCAGGAGTTGAGTGGGGACAGCTTGGCTTGCTTAGTGTTCTCCCTGGGCTTTTCCCTCATCTTGGTTGCCTTGGGTGGCAGTGACACGGAAATGGGTGCAATTTGACTGACCATTATTTCCATTTCCATTCTCATTCAAACCTGTGGGTTTGTGGTTGTTGTTGTTTCTGTTGCCTCCAGGAGGTGGTCAAGAGGAGCGCCCGCTTGGATGGGAGTCCTTGGGCCTTTCTTGTTTCCCAGTCTGCGCCTTGTGTAGAGCGTTGGATGTTTGTTTTGCTTTCTCTGCTTCACAGTACAGACTTTGCAGGTTGGTTACCTGGTCCAGGTTCACATGCCTCATAACGTGCAACTTGAGGGTGTTGTAGTACATGAGATTTGTAGCTGGGGTGTCAAAGGCCATGTCACTTGGGGCACAGAGACGGAGTTCCTTGTAGGTGCAGGTAAGTTCTTTAACAGTGCCTGTCTGAGTCAGGTTCTTTACTTGGTGTATGATCATGAGCGCTGTATCCTTGAGCACAAACCTTGCCAAGAAGTCCTGTTTGAAGGTGTCCCAGTTTTTGTTAGTGTGCTCTTTGTGCCACTTGTCACACCAGGTGCCAACGTCATGGGTCAGGTGAATGGAAATCTCCGCAATCCAGAATTGCTGTGGGCATTCCATTTGAGCCAGCTTGCTCTGGGCAGACTGGATCCATGCGGCAGCATTGTCGTTGTTGGCCTTGGCAAAGGGCTCCAAGGCTGCACTGCAAAGCCTTTATCCTATGTAGGCAGGCATGGTGGTTTTGTCAGCTGGTTGTGGCGCTGATAAGGGAGCCTGAAAGAACCCTAGGGCAGACAGGGTGTTGAAGGCGGGTAGCGGGATCACCGTGTTTTGGTAGAGAACAAAACCATCAGGTATCTTGGTACCAGGAGTGTACGGCGTCCAGTCAGGCGGGAGGCCAGACATAATTCTATCAAGGATTTGTTGGCCGCGGCGTGTGCGGGCAACAGGCAGAATTTTTCAAGATAAGATAGGATGGATATCCTACCTGTGCTACTAATGTTGTAACTGTGCTGTTTTAGCAGAGTTACATGGGGAAAATATTTAGAAGCTAGATAATAATCTTTATTGAGAGATAGCAATTATATAGTTTTTGTGAATCAAGGATAGTAGGAACAAGATTGGTGATCACACGGCTGGATGAAAGAAGGGGATGGCTTGATCCTGATAATGAGTCAAGTGCCAAATTGAGGTATCCACCATGAAGGATCATCATCTGTTCATGTTGTTGGATTTGGTAATTTGAGTTGACTTCCTAGTCTGGCTTTGGGTGACCAGATAATTGGATTGTGGGTCACAAACCTGCTTAGTTGGAACCTTGCTGGCAGGTCAAGCCTGCGGGTTTGACATCCCTAATGAAGCTTTTCAGTTTTATCCTTAAAAATGCCTTCCCAGAAACCCGTGATTGGTCCCTATCAATGTTTGAGTTAGCACCTGACATTTTCTCAAGCTCCTCTTATCTTCTCATTCTCATATCATCTAATAATGTGATCTTGACTATTTGCAAGATTATAACAAGTTGTTTTCCGCTCATCAAGGTAACCATTTGTTGGTTGACCACCTCCAATACTTTGGTAAGCTTTCATGCTCTTCACCTCTTCCTGAGGTTGCAAAGATATCCACACTCTGGTTAAGTTTGAATCAGAATGTTCAAGGTTTGGCTCTATTAGAGCATTCCTCCGCTAAAGTCAATAGTAACATTCAGTGTCTTCTGTCTGCAACTTAAATTTGTTTTTCATGCCCTCAAACATCAACACATATAAGAATTATCACACCTCATGTTGCTTTGACTGATATCCAGGTTGCAACAGTTGTGATTCAGGAGGTGCCCAAGTTTTCTACCCATCTGATTAAAGCGCTGCACACAGTGGATAACCCGTCACCACAGCCTGCATCTAATGTGTTAGTGGAAGAGGAGAGTGAGTCAATCACATGCCTTTTGTGGGAATCTAGCCCACTTTGAAGTGAATACTGAGGAGGATATCTTTTATTGGTCTAAAATGTTTCTTACTGCATCTTTATTTGTCACCACATCCACAGTGATTAATCTCTCAGAGAATATTTGTCATCTCAAGGAAGATGACATGTTGGTGGATTTTTCCTCTTTGGCTCTGGATGTGTTGTAAAGCATATATAATCCAAATACCTGTCCTCTTAAGTTGTCTCCTGCCAGTGTTAAGATGATCCACTTCTCAAAGGACTGCCCCATGTTGTCTGATAGAGCTTACAAGCATGTATATCAACATGCAGCCACCCAGGAATGGGCTGAAGCAACCCGGTCATTTTTACCTGTTGGCCAGACTATTGTGGCATATTTTCTCTTCTGAACTGAAAGAAGAGCAGAGCCTTCTGTTCTGGAGGTAAATATTCTGTCTCAAACAATGGTTGAAAGCTCTGTGCTTTCCAATAAAAACTCTTCTGGTTACTTCTTGTTTTCTGCTGTGTTCTTTTCTTCTTTTTCTGCAAAGTGCTTCTGGGCTACAGTGTTGAAAACAAAAGAGCCACTAATAACTTTCTTTACCATAAATTTTTATACCAGTTGGGCTGGAAATATCTTCCTGGTACGCTAGCCAAGGGTAGTTTCTGAATGTCCCACCTTTATACCGGCTTAAGAAGCCCTTTTTTGTAGTTAGTGATCATTAGTTTGCAGATGAGTTTACTGTCATGAAAAAACTCATGTATCCATCATTTTGGGTGTTAAATGATGGAGAACTTACCAGCTCATACCTGACCTAGTGAGTGATACTATGAAGATCCAGCACCCTGATGGTTTTATCATTTAAACCCCCTGATACCCATGAAGAGTGCTTCTCCAAATGTGGTGAAAGTAGAGATCCCCCTTAAGGAAGGGGAGATTATCCCTGACTCTTTACTGCCTTGCTTAAGTCACTTAGCATCTGCTTTTGATCCCAAAAGTGCTAATGTCTTTCCTGGCCACTATGAGAGAGAGGGAATAAAATAAAATAAGTTCAGCTCTCATCCTGGTGAGACAAACCACCAGGATGCCATCCAGTGAAGAATTGGGACGGTCGCTCTAAGGGGGGACCAAAGAGAGGACACAGGGGAAAATTGAGGAAAGTAGGCATTGAATCTCATCAATACAAGGCCGGTAAGCAACCAAGGTGTGTAAGTGAGGATGTGAGCCAGGACCTTGGGTGCCGGCAGGGGGACAGAGTCATTGCTCTCCAGGGGAGGAGGGAAGGACACAGGTACTTCCTCATAAAGGGGAGTGGGTGAGGTGTGATCAGAAGAGTACAAGTCCAAGTAATTGTAGGTTAGGATTTTGACCAGGCTGTCTGGAATCCAGTCTTGAGCAGGCGGCCTGTGATTTTCAGGGGTAACTTGGGCCAGGTTTTTTGCAGGCAATGTCCACCACAAGAGTGGAGCTAACTTTAAAAGGTATGAGGCAGACTTCCCCATCTAAGACCACAGGCCAGCAGCCAGGATTATAGTGTCAATCACCCCTGTGAGAGTGATGTACACAATCCCAAACAGCTTGCCAGTATGGTTGGTTGGGAGGTCAGGTGCAGAAGCAGGCATGGGTTTTGGTGTCACAGGTGGCTCCATGGACATGTTGTAAGCAGGGAGATAATTGAATTTTCCTCTGAACAACTTGGGTATTGAAAATATCCACAGGCCTTGTCAGTTGTATCTAACTGCAGATTGTATGCAGGCTAAAGGGTCAAGTTTGAGTATCTTTTCCGGAGTGTAGTCCTTGTATTCAGATTTCAGAGGGTAGTCAGTAAAATGGACAGGTCCAAAGGGTACACCAGGAGGACTGGAAACAGCAGGTGGAGGGGCAGGCGGGCCAGGAGATCTCAAACTGAATTGGTAGACAGCAAATACAAAATAAGGCAATGGCTGTATAAGCCAAAGTAACATAACCTTTATTCAAAAATGGCAATAAGTTTGGAGCGCGGGGTCCTTTGGTCTATATAGCACCCCACCTCTAAACTTAACATTTTCCATGGGTTCATCAGGGCATTGGGGAAAGCTGGGCCGGGGGAATTGGGTACTTGGGTCTGAAAGCAGCAAAATGGCGCTTGGCCCAAGGGTTCTTTCATTGGTCAGGAATCTTGATTTGGCTGCCTGATTATCTTGCTTTAGTGTCAAGGTCATGGGACCGGGTTGCTGGCCCGTGCCTCTTTCCTGGGTTGGCTCTTGATTGGTTGCTGGTGTAGACTTTGAGTTTGAGAAGCTAATAGTTTCCAAATCAGTGCCTCCATTAGGCGCTGTGATTAATCCTCCATTTGGTGTGATGATTTCTTTGGTTTGTCTCTTTTTACCGCATGGGTCAATACGCTCAGTATCAGCTTGTGGGGGCTTGATCCCAGAAAAACGCGGGCAGGTGGTTCCGCAGTCCACAGGCCTGGCAGACCAAAGGAATCCAGGTTCAGGGTTTGATTCCTGTTCCCGGGCCCGGGTTTCTAGAGAGGAAAAATTGTCAATCCTGAAACAGGGCCTCTCCTGAGATGAGGAGACTAGTAGGGAGTCACAAGAGTCTGGAAGGGTTGTCACTCATGTGGCGCACCAAAGAGGAGTTGTGGGCCCAAAGATCTGGGGAAGTGGACCAAAGGAGCAGTAAAAATGGGGCAAGGGAAAAGACCACAAACTTAAGGACAGAGAGGATCATTTTCAGAAACTCCAATAAATTTGGAGTCCAAAGGTCAGGTTTTTAAGCCTAGTAGTAGGAATTAGAGAAACAAGAATAGTTGCAATTAAATCCTGACAGAAATGGGCCAGAAAAATTGGGAGACCTTGTGGATGGCCTTGGGTGACTTGGGCAGTAAAATTGATAAAGGCAGGTTTAAATACAAACAAAAGCAATGAAAATTCAAAAATCAAGTAAGTTTTTATATAGAAAATTAACTTAAAATTCAAGTTTTAATAGTCTTTTTAAAAGTATAAGCAGTTTAAACAACAACTATACACTGACACCTCTCCTAGGGGTTTTAGAGAAGCTTCTGGGTTTGAAATAGGCCAGATAAAAGTAAGGATTAATAATAAGACAACTAACACTGTATTAAAGATAATAAGGAACTCAAAAATAGAGTTCAAACTTAATCAAAATAAAATAGTGCAGCAACAGATTCCAATTTTTAATGCAATTAGAGAATGAAAAAGCAGGAGACTGGAAGTTCTCTTGCTATGTTTAAGGGAATGGGTTGCATATTGAATTCATCACATGATCACTAGGCCTATTTTAATTGGCCGGAGGGGGAATTTTGCTGACCAAAGTCAGGGGGACTGGAGGGTTTCATGCTAATTTCCAGGGCTCCATATGATTGGCTGGAGTTAATTTAAGGCATTTGGAAATCATTTGACTTGGTTAACATTGGTGTGGCATTTCTTGATTGGCTGTTCCTAATTTTTTTCAAAAGCAGTTGACACTATGCTAATAGATAGTCCAAATTAACCCGTGTTTCTTCTCAGGGGGAACAACAATGGCTGGAGGATCTACAGGGTAAGCTAATACAAGTTTTTTGTCTATGGTGTGCGCCAAAACTCCTAAAGAATTAAGTGGATGGATGGCATTTAGGAGCCTTTCTTAGTGCAACAAGGAAAAATAATGTGATCCAAAGCCAAAGGGGGCAGTGAATTTACAGCCACACTGAGTTTGATTTCTACCTCAAACTCACTGTTGACCTTGTAAAGATTGCTTCTCTCATATATCCTATGACTCTGAAAGAGAAATAATGCCTAGACATCTGGACCAAGAAAATGTTGGACAAATGTCAGATATTCCAAAAGTCCTCTCCTTTATGTTCTCACCTACTGTTTGTACAGAAGGCAGATGGAACTCTCAGACCATGCATTGACCATGACAACCTGAACAACAACACAGTACTTGATCCATATCCTATCCCATCAAATCCCAAATTGCCATATGTGTGGAGAAGGCCAAGGTGTTTTCCAAATTTGATATCCTCAATGCCTTTAATCAAATAAGGTTTAAGGAGGGACAACAATGGCTCACAGCATTCAGGACCAGGAATAAAATCTTCCAGTATTGGTTCATGCCTTTTGGCCTAAAGAATTTACCAACATGCTTCCAAAGGATGATCAATACTGTCTTAGGAGACCTCATTAAATTATGTGTCATTGTCTACATGGATGACATACTAGTTTACTTGCCTGATATTCAGTCTCATGAGGCCCAACTCAATAATGTAGTCAAAAATATTCATCAGGATAAATTGTTCATCAAGCTGAGAAAAATTGAGTTCTTCCAAAGTAAAGTGTCTTTTTTTGGGAACATTATACTAAAAGGGGGACACATAATTTCACCAGAGAAGAAAGCAGTAGTCAGAGACTGGCAAACTCCAACCACTATTTCCCAAATCAGAATTTTTCTTGGTACCTGCAACTTCCTGAAAAGCTTTACTCCAAACTTGTCAAAAATAGCAGCACCTTTGTTTTCTGCAAGCAGAAAACAATAGCTAGTATGAATACCCCAAATTAATGCAGCCTTTCAGGCAGTAAAGTCTATAATTCTGTCCTCACATATATTGAGACACATAGAATCTGATAGGACATTTGTGCTGGCTACTGACACCTCCAAATATGCTATAGCCTTGGTGTTGCTCCAGAAAGATGAGGATGGGCAGATGAGACCAGTGATATACTTCTTGCACAAAATGGACTCTCATGAGCTGAACTACATGGTATATGATAAAGAAATTCTAGCTGTTTTAGCCTCAATTTTATATTGGCAACATCATCTAAAATCATCCCATCACTCATTTATTGTTTGAACTGATCATAAAGCTCTGATGTACTACCAAGAACCAAGGATACTGTAAGGCCAACAGTCTTGGTGGCAAAAAGACCTTTCTTGCTTCAAGTTCTAATGCAAGTTCATCAAAGGAAATAATAACCCCCTAGTAGATGCTCTCAGTTACAATCTGGCTTATCTTCTCAATGTGAAGGCTGAACAAGAGTTCAATACCCAAATTATGATCCTGCAGGAACAAGTCTGTTCTGAACACACACTGCTAGCCTTGAGCATTGAACAACAAGACAAGATAGTGGAATTAGATTGCTGTCTAAGGTGAAGTTACTACAACCACTTGACGCCAAATACAACCACCTGGTTCACCTAGCAACCACCAGAACTTCTCCAGAAGCCCACTACCAGATCAGTGAAGACATACTCCACTTCATGGGCTAAGTATGGGTGCCAGAAGAATCTAATTAAAAGGAAATCAAACTAGCCCATCATGACATCCAGTTGGTAGGACATCAATGGAAGAATAATACCATAGAGATTACCAGACAGCAGTTCAATTAAAAGGGTATCACCACTTATGTAGAAAAATACTTAAAGGAATATCTGGTATGTCTTTGAGAAAAAAACAGTTCTCTCAAGCAAAAAGGCTTGTTAGTACTCCTCCAGCCAGAAGAAGGACTGTGATTTTCAATCTCAGTAGACTTTATTGTGAAACTCCCCCTATCCCAAGGTTACAACACCGTTATGGTGGTGGTGGACCAATTCACCAAGATAAATCACTTCCTCCCCTGCCATACCACTATTTCCTCAGTAGAAATGACTAGGCTATTCCTTGATAGAATCTTCTCTCTTCATGGATTCCCCATGAAAATAGTCAGTCACAGAGGGCCACAGTTTACCGCTCATATTTGATTAGTCCTAACCAAACTCCTTGGGGTTAAATTATGCAGATCCACAGCATATTACCCCCAGTCCAACAGAAAGACAGAGAGGGTAAACCAAAGTCTAGAGACTATCCTTTGTTGTCACAGCAATGTTAAACAAGATAATTGGGTTGATAATTTACCCATAGCCCAATTTGCCTACAACAATGCACCTCACTCTTCTTCAGGTGTCTCACCCTTCTTTTCCAACTATGGGTACAGCTCACACTGCAACATGGGCCCAAGACTGGAGATCTTGGTTGTCCAAGCAAGTGAAATGGCCAAGAACCTCACGGAGACTTATGTCAGAGTGAAGGAGAATTTAACCCACACCATGTCAACTTACAAGGCTTACACTGATTGAAGGAGACAGGAAGGTCCCACATACCAACCAGGGCACTTAGTGATGATTGACTCTTGGAACATGAGTCTCAAGATTACTTGTTGTAAGTTGGGACTCAAGAGAGTAAGAATGTTCAAACTACTATACTGCATTCAAACGGCTGCATACCAGATTGATCTACCTCCCAGCTTCAAGATTTTCAAGACCTTTCATGAATGACTCCTCACCAAGTATGATGGCCCTATGCTAACTTCTCCTGACCCTCTATTGGTTGAAGGCAAGCCAGAGTACAAGTTAGAAGCTGGGATTGACTTCAAACTCCTTTTGAAATAGTTACAATACCTAATATTGTGAAAAGAATATCCTGAATTTGAAAATTCATGGATTCCCATCAAGATTGCAATAATGCTGCTGATCTGGTACAAGCTTTTCACCGCAAAACCCCCAAGTGGTGGCCCCTGAAAGTCCACAATTAGCTGCCATGAAGCTCACTCTCAGCTACAAGATCTTTGCCCTATCTGCAGTGGAAGGAGGTAGTGTATCCCCGCTAACAAGAGTGGAGGGCAATGTCATGGATAAAGACATCTTGGTCGGCATTATTTGCCCCAAGAAAACTCAACAAAAAGGAGCTGCTAGCAAGAAAATGCCAATGAAGACCTACAAAGATCTGAATCAAGCTATTGAAAGAGAGTGTGTGGTGGCCAAGTAGGTGCATCTCTGAACAGGACCTAAAAACCTGCTGTTTAAGGCCTGAACCCCCAAAAATCAGGTAACTTGGTGTTTTTGGCCCAAAAATTTATTTATGATGTCAGAAAACTTTTGGTCACTTCTTAAGGGTCGGTTGTCAAAATTCACCCTGCTGATGTCAGCATTTTCATCCCATTTATATGAGCTGGTTTACAGCTCAAAACTACCTTAGAGTTGAAAACCCCCATATTGCATACAAAGCTATTATATTTATTTATTTCTGGCAAGTAAAACTCATGAAAATTGAATTCCTGCTTGTGTACATCCCTTTGCGCACCATTATAATGTGCAGTTTTGATTTTATGTTGTCTGCGGCAACCACACTGTTGTTTGTGATGTCATCCCCAAGATTGGGGAGCACGTCAACCCCATTTGCTAAGTCATCCACCTGCAAACCCCGGTTTCAGCTTCTAAATCATTAGCTTTTGTATTTTTTGTTCTTGTTTTTATAGGCTGCATTTTGACTGTACCTTTGCTTGGAGTTTAATGCTTACAAATTTGGACATTGAGAGTTCTTTTGCTACTTAATGTTTTCAGCACTTGGGTATGCATTCCTCATTTCCTCAAACTTTCTGAATTCCAAAGCAACTTTACTATTAAAAGTTCCTATTCCTGATGCATGGAGACTCTAATGAGGTTGAGGATGATGATATATGCAACCAGGAGTTATCTGGCAGCTCTTAAGTATCAGGAGGTTCAGCTATCAGATGGAGCCTTTGCCAGCTGCCCCAGGATCTTTAACCAGCTATGAGTCATACATGTGGAAGTAGAGGAGAGAGTGGTGTCTCTCATCTACTGCTCCATGATTGAAACCAAGCAGAAGAGCTATGCGGGTGCTCTGAAGATTGCCAAGGAGGATATACAGAGGATAGTACCGGAGGAACAAGGCCCACATCAACAGGAAGACCACCCAAGGATCCTGTTGGCTGAATAAGACTCAAGAACCCAAGGCTAATCCTGCTTGACTTTGAGGCTTCTCAATCTATAGCATTCAGGGAAGCCTTTGGATGTACACCCCAAGGATGATACTTTCACTTTTGCCAAGCCTGCCATGAAAAGATGAAGACCTTTAAGAAAATTCACAAGATGCACACCTCAGATACTTCAGGGATCACCAAGAAGATAATTGGAAGTTACCCCATTCTGTGCTTTCTGAAAAAGGATGTCATCTTGAAAGCAGTAAAGATACTGGATGCAGATAAATGGAATGTGGCTAACAAGGATCTGATGGCTGGGTTCATGGACTTCTTCAAGGATCAGTAGACTGAAAAGTTCATTGAGAAGAGATATGGGCCAAGGAATAACAAGGTTGACTGAAACTATGTAGAGTCTGTTCTTTCAGGATGAAGCAGAGTGAGAGCTCTTTGTAATTGATCAGATGGGGAATGCATACCCAAATGAGGATGGTATTACCAATGAGAAGGAGACGGTGTGTGTTTACTTAGAAATGATAACCCTTAAAGAGTGAATAAGGAAAGATGTAGCAGAAAATTATGCACAGATATATCAGAAAGACCTTAATCTGGCTCAGAGTCAAGAAATCAGCAGCATAGATAGGTTCACATTCAATTTTGTGGGTTTCAGAAATCATTTTGGCAAGAGGAGAAAGATTCCTAGGAAATTGTAGAGATGAGAAGGCATAATCTAGCAATCTGGTTATTACAAATATGATTGAAAAATATTGAAATAAGTGAATCATTGAGGCAAGATAATTATTGAGGATAAAATATCAAACTACTAAGATAGTTTGGTGGGGAAAATTGTTACTTAAGGCCTTTGGGTGCATCTTGATGATGTGGCCTCCTTGAAGATAATATTTAGACAGCTTACAGATACCACCGATGGTGGTTCTGTAAGCTGTTACCTGACCTCTTTTGAGGTCAGGATTTTTAGACCAGAATGTCAAAGTAGGAGAAATTGAGTATGGGGCATCTACAACCCACTTGGACCCAATTTTCTGTGCCATCACTTACTTGCAATTGATTGTTAGATTTAAATATATGATTGTTGCAAGCGGGCGGGGCTTTGGGCTGGGTTTCCACAGGTGGTGGCGCTTCAGCCGAGCCACACCTGGGAAAACTATGGCTGTGACATGTTCTGACTGAGGGTACCAATAACACCTCTCCCCTGAAAGGATGGTATAAGCACTTTGGAAAGCTATTTGTGGGCCTGAAAAGGTCAAAAGACAGGGCTGATAAGATACCAAGGAACATTGAAAATAGAGTCCCTCATCCTTCAAGAAAATCCAGCATGAACTGAGGAAGGACATTGTGTACAGTATGTTGCATGGGAGTTACAAGAGGGATGTGATGCTGAAATACCTGAAGAAGGTCTCCAATGCCATGGGCTTTGGGTTTGAATAATTTATAATATTTCATATAACAAACTACTTACTTGCCTTCTTATATATATTTCTTAAGCTGATTAATTTTTTATTGGTTTAGTAATAAATCTTTATACTTTAGGATTTTAACTTTATTTTTATTAAAATTTAATAGTTTCAGTTGTTTTTTATTTTTTGTCAAAATTTGAGCTTATTTTGATATGCAATTTATGCTTTATTAACTTTCAAAGTTAGCTATTGATCAGATTAAATTTTTTGATGGAAAGTTGTATGTTTTTATTCACATTTAACAAGAGTGACAGAAACCTAGTTCTATTTTGTTGTTTGACAGAAAATTGGTCAGTAGAGCAAAAATTGATGTAATATCTGCCAGCCTCTAAAATAAGCTATTGAACATTAAGGTTGGCTTAGTATTCACTGAGATACATTGATTTTGGTTTTTTAGTGTGTATTAAAAGTAAATTTAGATAATATCAATTCAAGTTTGAGCCTTTGATTATGACACAAGCCCAATTCCAGCACTTTACTCTATATCTCAGCATCTAGTGTAGCTAGGACTATCATGTTTAGTACCATTTTTATTGGAATTATCTGAAATTTTAATATAGATACTTTAAATTTATGAAAACACTTTATTGAGTCTTAATATTATTGTTGCTAGTTTACTCCACTGACATCCTTATTAGGACGATGCAATGGCAAGCAAGGTTAACTCTGAAACAATTTGCAGTCACTTGGATTAGGTGATACATCCAAGTGGAATATTCTATTGTTCCACCCTAAAAATAAATATAGTCGAAATGTGTAAGCTAGCTATCTCTTGCCTAAACTAACATTTATAATCCAGCTTGAATTAGATCTCCTTAAAGCGACCAAGATCGCTATTCTCTTGTCAAGTCGTCCTCAGCAAATAATTTAAACATCCAATCATTAAAAAGCATCGTAAGCAATCTGTTGCTCATCTTCCAATCTTAATACATGTATTTTGTAGCAGATGATCTACAAAAATAAGCCTCTTTGTCATGATTTCAAGGGTGAACTAAATTTAAAAATAAATCATTTGAATGAAAATTTATTAAAGTCCAAGTAGCCTATTTTCTCATTTATACATAATTTGGTCCACACTCAACCAGATTCAACCTTCATGCTTCCAAAGGTGCTTGCAATGGATTGCATGTAAGGATGAGCTAAATCAAGCTTTTGATTCGACTCTAAATTTAAATCATGGAAATTCAGTTCCTTACGGCTTGAGTGCACTTGAGCTGACATGGCAGACAGACTCGCTTTCGTATAAATAAATTTTTAAACAAAAACTTTAAGTGACTAACCCAGAGCCAGAAACTGGTACAGCTGTCTAGGGCTTGGCTGGAGCAGCGCTACCCCAGCCTAGATCCAAAAATAACTCTGTAAATCTATTCTGGGTGTTGTGGATTGAATTGAATTCGGTGATGCTTGCATAGCTAATTCGGTAGGTACGCAATGTGATTGGGTATATCATTAATTAATGAGGGAAAACTAGTCCCCTATACATCATCTGATTGGCTTATTTATGAGTGATTCAAATATAGTTTTCGTGTTATGTGAAATTAAGTCGTTTTCCTGTAAAATATGAATCACAGCCATTTATTTTAATATTGATATGCTCAAGTTAAGACTGGATCTCAAGTTTCAGTTTTAAATGATGTAGGCTGCTTGTCATCGGAATATCCTAGCCTTGCTTTGCGAGAAGCTTTGAAGTGTTTTCCAGGTCTGAACTCGAATACTCTTTTTGTAATGGGTTTTATGATGCTGCAGGCTGGAGTCAAGTATTCAGCCAGCCCAATACCACAGATGATGCAGCCAAGACACTTTCATGCATGGATAAGCCCCACACTAATAAGGTTTCAGCATGAATAACCTTTTGTAAGTTATATTGGATACCACCGTTTGTTTGGGGGAAGGTGAAGATAAGTGGATATTATATCATCTACTCTCGTGATCATGGTCAGTTCAAAATCAACTTATCCTTTCAAGAGTGGCTGGGAAAAAAAGGCAAGGGTATTGAAGCTTGTCCTCCTTGCCCAGTTTATTGGGTTGGGGCTGGGGGCCATCCGATTGCTGGAAGATGCACTTCATGCTCTCGCCATTACCAAGCCTACGCTCCATGTAGTTTTCACTTCATTTTCCCTCGCTGTTATTTTCTTCCCCTTTCTTCTATACCATCATGGTAGCCAAAACGTTCTTTACATGGCAAAAACTCGCTCCTGGATATGTAAGTTGATGAGTTTACTATTTTTGGTGGGCTGGTTCGGTTTGCCAGCGTCTAAAAGGTCCCGATTTTAATATTTACCAGTATTTTGTCCCGAACCATGGAATATACTGGAAATCAATATTTGTTTTGCTGACCTTGATTTACTTTGATCTGTTTCGTAAATCTTTTTTCTCTCTTTAAAAGAATTACTTATATGCCTTTGAAGAGTTCATTTGTAAATTATTTTGTAATTATGGGGTGTAGGGAATATTAAACCACCCTCAAATGACTTTTCTAATAGTATTTTAGTTTTGGTATATGTGGCTTTTGACATACTAGCGTATCAGTCCTTTGCCTTTGCTCGAGGGACAGGGAGCTTTTTGGTATTCTCAACAACACAGAGTTTGCTTGGTTTGCTTGTTGCCATCACAAGTTACTTTATCTTCAAGTCTCGGTACGAGTATGCCCATTTTATAGGAGCTGCTCTAAGCTTGATAGGAGTGGTGCTTATTTTAAACGGAAATCAACTCACCAAGAGGAATTATACGACAGGCTCACCCTTTTCTGGCTTTTCATACAGTTTACTTGGCACAGTTTTATTATCATTATGCTATCTGGTCTTAGAAGCTGGACTTCACCAATTCCTTCTAATAGAGTTTCTGGCCTTTTCCGGACTCTTTGGGTTTCTGTCTGACTTGCTTCAAATGGGATTCATCAACCCTTGGGAATATGCCGAGGTGAATTGGCAGCCTCAAGCAAGTAAGGATATGTTATTGCAATTGCTCATTGGTAGTCAAATTCTTTGCGCTTGCAGTGCTTCTACGAGTAATTGTAACTGTGGGGACCTTCTACTTAGTGAAGTTGTCCACGGCCACCTTTGCTGCCCATTCGACTTTATCAACTGAGTTCTTTTATATCTTGGTTCGTTCGTTTCGAGTTACACAGGCCATGTTTCCATATTCGGTATGCTTCAGAATTGCCAACTAATAACCACTAGATCTTGGTTCAACACCTGCTAGGCTATTCAGTTTTAGTTGTTGGGCAGATATTTATGGCAGCTAGAGTCATCTCACAGGAGGAAGACATGACATGCATGGTCAACTTTTACAGGCGGCCAGACTTAGACGAAATTGTAAATCATCTACCCCCAAGGTATGACAAGCCTTTTAATCAAAATCCATTCCACGAGGAGACCTTTGCTGAAGGCGAATATTATTGAGTAGAGCACCATAAACCTCTGCCAAAACATTCCAATAAACGTTTCCTGTTTCTCAACTCCCATCTCGAATTCTGTCAGGAAGTTGAAATTTTTCTGGCTTGCCCATTCACTAAAGTACGCAACCTGTAAATTAAACAACACTACTGTTCTATTAAGAACACATGAATGATTATATTGATCTAAATAATATAAAATACATATTTTAATTAATAGCCTGCATTCAATTGCCTCCTGAAAATAAAATTATCTCATAATGTTTATTTTGGGAAAATAACTTACTAGGCTTCAGCAACAACCAAACTAAATCAATAGCTATCGATGGAAACATACATCACCTCATATACACGCAATCCAAAGAATGTAGCAGCTTGGCGCTAGCGACATTGTAAATGGCGCAACTTTGAATAAAAGGTTGACGTCATTAAGAAACTGGATATATAAAAATCACCTAAATTAAACCCCATATAATCTTGCAGACCAATCTTTATTACTATGGATAAAGCCTGGATATTTATGACTGTGCTCCAGGCAGCAGTTCAATAAAAACGTGAAAGGGGATTAAAGCATTGTTTATTGTTGGACATTGGAATCTATATATAAGTGAAGCAGTTATGTAAGCTTTGAGAAAACTTGATGGTAATAGATCATATCGTGTGCCATTCAGGGCTGATTTTAACTATGTTGACTGTGTAGTCTAACGCTGTAACAGGTCTATCTACTCACAGATTGGGTCAAACCCCAACTTGATCCACTACTCAAGATAGACAATATGTAATATCACTCACTACTAATAACACCTCATGTCACTTCATCACCTTCACTTATGCTATCTAATATGTGCAATCCTCCTCTACATGACTTAGCATGGATCACCCTTACCTTTGATGCCACAACTTAACTATTTATTTTCAGGATATAAATTCTTCTTCTTTTAGTAAAGACACTTTACTTAGTTGTTTCTCCATTTTCTTCTCGTTAACTGTTGCTGATAGCACATTTATAACAGTGGTAGCACATGGAAGTTTTCCTCATCCTGTCAACTAGATAAACTTATCATCTACACTCACACACAAAAAGCACATCATCAACTTATCATGGATGCTCTCATAAAAGAATTTCAATATCATACCATAGGAACAACTTTCCCAGACTTCTTGATTATATAAAATCTTCAATTGATTCTAACTACACAATTCAACACCCTCTTAGCGTCAGAATCCTTCCCATTCCAAGCCAGCTACAGGCCCCAAAATAATTCCCTTGTATATCATATCTGATTATGTTTTTTAGAGTTCATCTTTTTTAAATTAATTAAATGCAATAATAATGCATGTCTACATACAGCTTGCAACAATCTAGAAGAGTTTCAGCACTCTTGTCATCTCTGAATCTAAGAGTTTTTTCATAAAGCTCATAGATGCCGTTGTAGCATGGTTAGCTAAACAACACAAAGAATATTTCAGCAGATAAGTCCAGAAAATAACTTTAAGGTTTTTTCTGGTACTTCTTTGAGAAAGAAATCCGAGTTTTTTCACATAAAAAGAAAGGTGTAAACTTAAACAGACAGGAAACTTCAAAGAGTACATTTGAGCCTGAGAAAGTTTACATTACTTGACACTTCTTGAAATACTATTTGATAGCTACTCTGCTAGTATTGAAAGCTTTTAGATAGGGATGAGGACACAAATCATTTCATGCTTAATTTAGTCTAACCAATTATAATCAGCTAAAGCTTAGTGCCATAAATTAAATATAAAGCATGTTAATAAATTTAGCTAATATCAAATCCTTAATGCATTGTAAATATTATTGTCAAAACCGCAGGCTCGACCCGCCAGCAAGGTTCCAACCAAGCGGGTTTGTGACCCGCAATCCAATTACCTGGTCACTTGAAGCCAGACCCAGAAGTCAACTCAGATTACCAAATCAATCAACATGAACAAATGATGATCCCTCACGGTGGATACCTCAATTTGGCGCTTGACTCATTAACAGGATCAAGCCACCCCCTCTTCCATCCAACCGTGTGATCACCAATCATGTTCCTTCTATCCATTAATTCACAATAGCTATATAATCACTATCTCACAATAAAGATTATTATCAATCCTCTAAATATTTTTCCCCTTGTAACTCTTCTAAAACATCACAGTTACGACATTATAATAGACAATGAATTGATACATGTATGGAGCAGTAGCGCCAAGTTGCCATACACAAGGAAAATTGGCGCTGAGTTGACAGCTATTTGAAATAGTTGTACCAAGGTGCCAGCAAAATCACAATTGAACCCCAAGCTTTTAAATATACCAAGACACAATGTTTGATTTGAATCAAGGTATTAACTTGAAGTATCAAGTGCCATCTATCTTGAGGTGAAACAAATTGTCAAAGAAAAGATAAGTTCTTCAACAACCAACCAATTGAAAGCGCAACATGATCAATTATCACTATATCAAATAGAGCTACATTTGCATCTAGGAGTCAGAAAAATTAGGGAGTTATGTTAGCAAGAAATACTGTATTTCAAAAAAGATTATGTATGGATCAGAGTGCACTGTAATGCCCTAGAAGACATTGTAGGCTACATTCAAATACTTTCCTTGTAAAGTTTCTGCCATTCTTTGGCACTCAATAGAAAATCACATCCTAGACAAACCAAGAGGTAAAAAAAGCTCATTGACCCCTGAAGTTTAGAAGATTTGGCTCATACAGTAAAAGAGAATTATATTCTAACATACTCTAAAAGTTCTGTGGCAACCTTTCCTGAAGTGACAGCCCTACCCTGGGAAAGAACTCTGTCAGAATTAGGGGTCTTAATCAAAAAAATTAAGCTCCTTCTAAAAACTTATTATCCCAGTCAATAACAAGCTCCCATATTGCTACCCCTGCCTTTTCTCTTTCTGTCAATAACAATATCATGAGATCTAAAAATAAAACCCCAAGTTGTCTATTCAATAATTTGGCTGCAGCTAAAATATCCGGGTTCCTGATTTCTGATGGCAAACTTTTGCAGGTCAGTCTGATCCAGTCAATGATAGCTATGTCCTCATCTTTCCCAGTTCACAAAAGTGAGTAAGAGGCTTAAAGCCTCTTTGCTTACTTATTTTGAAAGTAACCTTTGATAAAAGTTCCCCTTTTATCATCATTTTCTCCTAATTCTTTGCTGCTGCCCTGCTCTGTCCTTTTTTCAGGAACCCATTTGCTAGAAAACATACCACCAAGAAGGTGTATGGCTGTGGAGGGGTTCAAACTGGTAATTGATGTGCCAATGAGGACAGAGACCATTCCCTTGTAGAATATCTCCCCAAGCAAATGATATTCCCCAAGAGGGAATTGAATCTACCAAGGAAAGAGCAGGCTCTCAGATAGCTGAGCAAGAAGGTCAAAGCTAATAGACGGAAAAAGATGGGCGCCAGGGCCTTGTTTTTGTTCATAAACATATGTGGCTTCTCTTTAATAGGAGGGACTGGGAACAAGGGTGTTGCAGTGTACCAGACGCCTGGTATCACTTGGCGCCAAGACTTATCAAGATACTGAGAAGAAGGGGAGGAACCAGAATCTGCTCTGGTTCCTAGCAATATGCTGTCTGCAAAGGCCTTCACCAGGAGCAACCAAACCAATCATTTATACCCAAATGGCTCCCATTGGGAGGACTTGGGTAATCTCATGGCTATTAGAGGGAAATAGAAGCAAGAGCAAGTAAATGTCAAGTTGGTTTAGGGAAAGACTTTATTAACTGAACAAATGTAAAAATTAACCATACCAGGCTTATATATTATCTGGGAAAAATGATTTGAAGTTCAAAATCAGGAGACATGGGGAAATATATGGATTTGAAATGGCTTTTTGCTAAGAAAAGGGGGGAGACAGGTTAAACAATTAATCAGTATTTAAATTGTGTCCCTGAATTATTCCCAAGGGCTGTTGCACCCTTGGGGATGATTGCATCTGGCCTCACATGCTCTGGGCCAGAGCTGGGGACCAAGATGTGCCCAGTGGGACCAGAGCCAAGAACTACAGAGCTTGGCAGGCTGGGCGCTTGGGCAACGGGATTAACGTCAAAATAATGAATTAAATTCATTTTTGAATATTCTGGTTGGCTGCAAAATCTTTCAGGTAACAAACTGTCAGGATACCAGGAGTACTATGGAGCTCCAGCAGGTGAGCGAGGAGTCAAAACAGGTACTGACATGGCCCACCAGATGATGGGATCTAACTTTACCAGGTAGAAAAGGGCCTTTCCAGCCACAGCCCAGGGCCCAGCTGCTGACAAGGCATAATCAATTAACCCTGAGAGCGCCAGATAAAACACTCCCAGGAATTGACTACTCTGACCAGTGGCATCAGAAGTAGGTGGGGTTGATATGGTCAGTTTGGGTGTTGGGAGTGGTTCCATGGAGACCAGGTAGGCAACTGGATTGTTGTATTTCCTAATGAAGATCAAAGGGTAAATGATGATTGCTTTGCCATCATGGACAATTTGGTAGGGTTCCTTGGGGGCGTTTGGGCAGGTGTATCACTACAAGTCTTCCAAGGTCCAGGGTTTGTGATCAGGGTCTGGTGAATACTCAGTGAAATGCACAGGGCCAAATGGAGCGTTGGGTGGGAAGTAGTAGTCAAAGGCTTTGGTTTTGTCAAATGGAGTCTGACTATCTATCCCTGTGGATGGGTACTGGCGCTTTGGTGTTTGCAGATAGAAGAGTATCAAAAATAAGTATGGAAACAGATTGGTGAACCAAAGGTTCATAACAACTTTACTGGTAAGGATGATGATACAGAACTTTTTCAGGTGCTTCTGATTTATATACTTACTCACATGCAAGTGCCTCTGGGCATTCTTCTAGTGCTATCTGTGTGGCAAGGCTTGGTATCTCAGGATCTGCTGTTTGGTTGGCTGCTTAGTGTCATTTTGGGGGGTTTCAGGAACAGTTGTTTGGCTTTTTGGTGACCCATCTTAGCGTGGCTGGTCTTTGGTTCTGGCAGGTTTGGCTTCAGGAGTCATGGGGTTTCCCCCAATTTGATCACCATTTTTGGACTGGCTTGACATGCATTCCTGAGGCAAAAGAACTTGATTAAAAAAGGGGTTCCCAATTGGGAACCCCAAATTACTTAATAGAGGATGGACTTGAACTGGGTTTACTGGGCAGCTAAAATTATCCTGCCCAGTCCCAGCCAAACTCACCAAGGCTTGGACGTAGCTTTTGGGGGCCAGAACAGGCCCCACAGCTGCCACCAGGGCAGGAACAGTTCCTGCACCTGGATTTTTGCTTTTTGAAGCAAATCCAGGTGTGGGTAAATATCCCCTGCCTGCTTGCCCCGCCTGGCAGCTAGGAGCAAGTTTGATTCCCGCCTGGGATTTTGAAATTGTTACTTTTGTAACACAAACAGTGCAAATTTGAATAATTTCTAATGTTTTTTAACTGGCTGTTGTTGTCAGGAAACGTCTCAAGTTTGATTCATGTTCTAATAACAGGAGTTAACATTGTTGAACTAATCCATAAATTTCAGGTAATTGAGAGCAGATACTAACAGCTAATATTTTCTTTTTTGGAGAAATATCAATATAAAGAAGAAGGCAAAGTACCTAGCACTAAATTGTTACTTTCAGATTTGGCAAGAAGCATCAATTTGATGGTTTTGATACCTTTAGTTAATTTCCTTAAACTTAAAAGTTTCAGGATTGTTCAAGTCTTAAACCTAAATCTTATCAAGTCATCAGTTAAAGGCTTAAGTTTAACTTACTACTAGAAGCTTTTTCTATTAATCTTTGCTTTATTTTAAGAAAAAAGCATCAAAAGCAGGGTTCAAACCCAGCTTTCATGTATGACAATTACTTTGATCCTGAGCCTCAAATTGCAGAACAGGGCTTGAACTCTGGTCAACTTGGGCCACAAACTTTCATCTTTGATGGCCAATCATCTGCATTTTTTGAGGCTCAAATCCTCTGATATTGATGCAAATTTTCTCCTGCTGATGAGAGTTTACTTGTCAGCTCTCCTGAAGTTGCCTCTGAGGCAATAATGAACTGCTGGTCCTACACAAAAGTTATTCTTGACAACTGCAATAATAACAATGACTTTCAGTGAAATAGCCAACAAGAATGGCACAGAGAGTCACAGCTCTCCCACCACTGAAGATATTATCATCTATCAGGCAGCCCTAAGAACATGGTTTGAAAACAGAATAGGTATAAAATTTCTATGATAAATCCAGCCAATGATTGATTGTCATTCCCCAGTGCCATTATGCTGCTTCAGCCCACAGACAGTTGGCCCACCCAATTTATAAATATCTGACCCTTAAATCTCCAATCTCTTCAAATAAAGCCTGGTGATGAAGGGTTATATAAACCCATAAACCCTGAACCAGGATTTATTGTCAGTTTGAATTAAAGGTTATAAAGTTTTAGATTGATCATTTTCTACCATATTTTATTTTTGCACTCTGCTATTTAAATTCAGCCTCTTCAGGCTCAAAAATCACCCATATAAGTATCTGCCAGTTCCTCTACCCTCATAATTTAAGCTCACTGGTTCACCTTACAGGCTAGTGCACTTTATAAAATATTCTTTGAAACCCAAGTACAAGGAGTTCACACTAAAAATATTCTAATATACAACTCCTCAGCCTGCATCAGGGAATACACCATATTCAACTGCAAAGATACCTGGTAAGCTACTGAGCCATAGATATTTTGATATTAATACAGCTACCTTCCTGCCTATTGACTGCCAAGGAATCCTCCTTCTACATTAAAACTGAGCTATCATACTGCCTAAGAGCTTCATGTTAAAAACTCAAGAAAGCTGTTTACAATTATGTACATTAATCTCTTGAGAGTTAAGTAATATTAAAATCCCAGACACTGGCCTGTGATCCTGGGTTAGATGCTCTGCCTTGTACATACTAAAGTTATCTCCCATTTTTTGGTGGGCCCTGCTTGCAAATCCTGCGCCTCTCTCTGTAAATTCACTGCCCCCTTTGGCTTTGGATAGGACTGTATTTTCTTGTTGCACAAAAAGGACCTCTCAAAGTCCAGAAAAACCACTAAATTCACTCAATGATTTAGCTCACACAGTGGATGAAAGATTTGTGTTGGCATACCCCGCAGAACCCCCTGTTTTAGTTGCCCCGGCTTGGGAAGAAACACTGGTTAATTTGGACTATTTATTAGCTTGGTATTGTCTGCTTTTAAAGACAATCAGGAATGTCCAATCAAATGGGGCCACATCAATAACCACAAAGTCAACTAGATCTAAAATGGTTGGGATGTCTTCCAGCCAATCAGGGGGGTTGCGGAAATTACTTTGAAACCCTCCGGTCCTCCTGGCCCTGGCCAGCAAAATTTCTCCCATGGCCCAATCAGATGCAACACTTGAGGTCATGTGATCAATACCTGCCAACTCACCCCTTTTAACAATGCCAGGGGACTTTGAGTCCCCTGCTTGTCAATTTTCAAATTTATTAAAGTTTGGGTCTTTGTTGCACTTGTTTTAAAATTTTGTAGTGATTGGATCTCATTTTGGGTTCCTATTGCCTAAGTTTGTAAAAGTGTTAGTTATATCCCTAAACCTTACCTTACGCCCACTTGTTTTGAACCCTGTCCTTCTCCTGGGAACTCCTGAGACAAGCTCAAGCGTATAGCTGTTTGCTTTTTGCTTTTGTTTTCAAAGCTTATGCTCAATCTTTAAAGTTTTAATCAAATTCATTATAAATACTTACTTTATATTGATTTTCCACTTTAAATTCTTCATTTTGAACCCACCTTTGCTTTTGCCCTCTGATAAAGACACCTGATATTACTGTCAAGTTGCTCCAGGCCTCCCAGTACATTTTCTGCCTGTCTCCTTGTTGTGGCCCCCCTGTTTGACAATCTGTTAATTGTTTTACATAGACAAAGACCACCTACCTTACCCAAATTTTGCTGTGAACTTAACAATGATACTCCCAGCGTTCAAGTTTATGGTATTTTTCTCTGGCCCCCTTTTTGCTCCTCCTATGGTTGACCTCACCAGACCTGTGGTTAAAGATCTCCTCTTCTGTGCGGCTCATGAGAGAAGCCCCCTCCAGTCTTTTGAGCCTTTCTGGCAGTCTCCTTTATTCTGGGGAGGCTGTGATAAAAAGCTTAACTTGCAATAATCTGGACTTGGATAGCATTGGCTATGCTCCTCCTGCCCCTATGGCTGAGGACCCGTTGATGTTCTCCCTCCCTGACCCAGAGGAGAGCAACTTGGCGCCTTTGTGCGCTCCTGCAATGCCCTCTCCTGCCCTGCCCGTACTCCCTGGTTACTCACTGGTGTGGCGCTGATGGCACTGAATGCATATTTTCCTCAGTTGTCCCCTGTATCCTTCTTGTGGTCCCCCCTTTGAGTGGCTGTTCCAGTACTCCACTGGGCAGCATCCTGGTGGTTTGTTTTGCCAGGATGGGAGCCAAACTTAGTTAGTTTAGCCCCCCTCTCTCACATAATTGACAAGCCCATTTCTTCTGCCTTTGAATCCTTTTGCTACTGGGTGTGGAGCTTGCTTCTTGCCCTTATCTGTGCCAGCTTGGGATCCCTCCTTGCTGGGTTTCTCTTGGTGTGAGCCCCATGGTCACTTATGTCTTCCTTCAAGTTGTGCCTCACTGAGAAGTCTACCTCCCCCTCCACAGCTTCCTTGGCTGCATCAGCGGTGAATATTACCCTGGTGTCACCCTGCACCCCCCTCCATGGCCCTTCATGAGAAGTTCCTGGACGCCCTTGGAGAGTTGCAGCTCCGCCTCTCTGCAGACTCAGCATCCGCAGACACTCCCATCTCCGATGCTCAGAGATCAGTGGCCCTCTTGGATGCTCTTGACGGGGACGCGCACCTCTGGGTGTGTACTCTCCTTTGCCAGAGCCAAGAGCTTGGGGATGCATCCTCTCTCCTCATACTGGTTTCCTCAGCAGTGGCCACCCCAGGTTCCAAGGCCTTAGTTATATTTGAGACCCTTTGTTCCAAAGGTCTTGTCCCTGACCTTGCCTCCCATGTTGAGTGCTTTGCAGTGAAAGCTGCCTCCCTGGATATCCCTACCAAGATGGCAGTGGCCATGTTCCGCAACTCCTTGGAGGCTGCTTCAGCTGACAAGAGTGCGTGGGATCTGGCACCTACCTCCCTCAAGAAGGCATTTGTGTTGGCCTGCAAGCTTGGCGCTAAGCCAGCTAACCAGCCCAAGTCTGGTGTGCTGGCCCATCTTCCGGTCTCCAAGACCGCCCAGGCTAAGCCCCCACAGCCAAGCCTCCCAAGACGCCTGCCATCAATGTGATGTGTTGCCCCTGCCAGGCCCTCAACTGGCCTACCTCCACAGGATCTCTCCCGGTCTTTGTGGCTTTGGATGCCATTACTGAGGTCTCTTCCTGTGACCCTGCTGCTTCCATTCTGACTCTGCAGAATAAAGAAGATCTTTCCTATTTCCTTTTTACTGCAACCTTTTATACCAAATCCTGCCAAGCTAAGGCCACAGTTTTGGTAGACACAAGCACTGCAGGCAACTTTATGGACCTGGCACTGGCCCAATCCTTGGGTCTGTCCTTGCTCCCTCCTCAGAGTCCAATTGCTGCCAGCCAGGTACCGGTTCTCATCTACCCCCTTGCTAACCCACTTAATTACTGTACAGGCTCCCATGTGTTTGTGAGTAAGTTCTCTGCTGTGGAGGACCTCCTGTATTCCGTAATTGTGGGTGTGAGGTGGTGGCGGCGTCAGCTGGTGCATATTGACTGTCTCACCAATGAGCTTCACTTCTTGTTGGATGGATGCCCAGGCTCTTTCCCCCTCCTCCCCTTGGGTTGGGAACCACCTGAGTCATGTTTGTCTCTTGCCGCAACCCCAGTCTCTCCCCCAAGCCCTTTGCCCTTCCAGCCATCCTTGCTCCCTTCAAGGACGCCTTTGACACTACCCTTTCCTGTGCTCTCCCTCCACACTCTTGCCACTATTTGACCTTTAAGACAACGGTTGACCTCGTAAAAATTGACGCCTCAATGTACCCTCTTAGTGAATTGAAGGACAAGGTGTTGGGTGCGTGGCTGGATGACATGTTTGCAAAATGGTGGATAGTCAAGAAGGCTTCCTTGGTTAGCTCCCTGATAGTTTTTGCTAAGAAATCAGATGGATCTCTTTGTCTGTGCGTTGATTATACCCTTCTCAACAACGTCACTGTTCCGGACTGCTACCCCCTCCCATTGGAAACCTCAATTGCTCAGTCCATTGCCAAGTCCTGTGTCTTTTCAAAACTGGATCTTGTTAATGCTTTTAACCAGGTTTGTGTGGTGGAGGGAGACAAGTGGCTTATAACCATCAAAACTCGGTGCAACTGCTTCCAATTCAAAGTCATGCCTTTTGGCTTGAAGAATGCTCCCGCAATCTTCCAGCAAGTCATTGAGGACGCCTTGGGAGATCTCCGCTTCTCTTGTGCCGTGACGTATATTGATGACATCCTCATCCACTCCCCCACTCCTGAGCAGCACGCTAAGGACCTGGTGGCTGTGGTGGCAGCCATTCACAAGGCCTGGCTATTCATCAAGCCCAGCAAGTGTGAGTTCTTCAAATCTGAGGTTACCTTCCTGGGAAACTTGGTCCTGAAAGACGGCCATGCAGTCTCTCCCAACAAGGCCAAGGCCATTTGGGAGTGGGCTAATTCCCCCCAGAATCAGAAGGAACTACACTGCTTCCTGGGTATGGTGATCTTTCTTAAGAAGTTCTCCCCTGCCATCTCAGCGCTTGCTGCTCCCCTGCATCCCCTAGCGGGCAAGAATGCCTCCTTTGTGTGGACCCCAGCATGTCAGAAGGCCTTTGAGGCCATCAAGCAGGTCTTTGTCTCCACCCCAGTGCTATGTCACGCCAACACAAGCAAACAATTCATTGTAGCTTGCAATGCCTCTAACGTGGCTGCCGGGGCGGTTCTTCTTCAAGAGCACAACGGTCAGGAGCTCCCGGTTGCTTACTTCTCCCAGAAGTTTGCCCCCAACAAGTGTTCCTGGGCGGTGTTCAACAAGGAGCTGCAGGCTGTGGTAGACACCATCACTCATTGGGGGCATCACCTGCAGGGTGCGCAACACAAGTTTGTGGTTTGCACTGATCATAAGGCTCTCTGCTATTTCCGCAAGCCACAGAAACTCCTCCCTCGCCAGGCACAGGTCATGCAGACACTCTCAGGTTACAAATTCAAGTACAAGTTTGTGAAGGGTGAACTCAACATCCTTCCTGACCTCCTGAGTTGCAATCATGCAATGTACCCAGTGAGAGGCAACAAGGACCCTCAGGTCACTGTCATCCTGGAGTCCTTGATCCTCCCAGATCCCCCAAACCCCAGCCACGGCTCTAGTTGTTTCCACACAGCTCCTGGTCATTGCCCCTGGTCCCTCTTCTGAGGCAGCCCCGCCGCTGGCTCTCCCCAGTTGCTCCTGCACAACGTCCTGATGGCCCAACACTCCTCACTAGACAGCCAGGCAATCTGTGCTAAACTGTCTCCTGACTCCACGTCCAATGGTCCATATACTCTTAAGGATAGGATAATTTACCAAAACAAGAAAGTGTGGGTTCCAAAGGAATTTTGAGTGCGTGTCATGACAGAACATCATGATCCTCCCCTGTTTGGGCATCCCGGCACCAAAAAGCTGCTCAAACTCATCAGGCGTACTTACAGCTGGGTTGGGATAACCAAGGCAGTAGGTCCCTGGATTAAGAAGTGTGTCACTTGTGCCCACTCTAAACCAGATTTATCAGGGAACAATGGTCTTCTTCACCCCCTGCAGCAGTCCCAAGGTCTGTGGTCATCCATCTTGGTGGACTTTGTGGTGGCTCTCCCCTTGTTGGGAGGTTTTGACTCCATCATGGTGGTGGTTGATTGCTTCACCAAATATTCAGTCTTCATCCCATGCCTGACCACCCTGGACTCAGTAGGGATGGCAAACTTGTTTGTGAAACACATCTTCTCCAACTTTGGCTTACCACAGAAGATCATCAGCAACTGAGGCCCCCATTTCACATCCATGTTCTGGGAGTCCCTGCTGGGGATCCTAAACATTAAGCCATGCAGGTCCACCTCCTTCCATCCTCAGTCAGATGGGCAAACAGAAAGAGTCAACCAAACCATGGAGCAACATCTGCGCTGCTACACAAATGCCTCAATGGACTCCTGGTCTGATAACCTTCCATTAGCTCAGTTTGCTTACAACAACACTGTGCATGCCTCCACAGGGGTGTCCCCGTTCCAGGCTACTATGGGGTTTTCCCCAGCATTTGTGATAGGTCCCTCACTCCAGGCAAGTGCCCCAGCCGCTGCAGACATGGCAGCTCACCTCAAGGCCATCCACCTCAAGGTCCAAGGGACTCTAACCAAGTCCATTGAGGCGTACAAGAAAGCAGCAGATAAGAATAGGCAGCCCGCTCCCCATTATCCAGTGGGCTTGCTTGTGATGTTGGATGCTACCAATATCCAAATGAAGGTCCCCTCAAGAAAGTTTGCTGCAAAGAGATTGGGTCCCTTCAAGGTCTTGGAGGACAAGGGCAATGGTGCGTTTGTGTTGGATCTTCCCCTCCTATCAGATTCACAGTACTTTCAATGCCTGCCATCTGTCTTCTTTTGAGGGAGACCTCCCCAGCACGCCCGACCCCACCTTGATGGATGGATCTCCTGAGTATGAGGTGAAAGCTATAGTAGCCTTTTGTAGGATCTGCAAGTCCCTACAATATTGTGTATCCTGGAAAGGGGATCTCTCTTATGATAACAGTTGGGTAAGCTCTTTGGACTGTGGTAATTATTAGGATCTAGTGGAAGAGTTTCAAAGGAATAACCCCACAGCACTTGGGCCCCCCAAGTCACTCCTGGCGCTCAAGATCCCTAAAGCCCACAAGAACTTCTTGGTGGCCACACTACCCCAGGAAGGAATCTGGCCTCAGGAAAAAGGAAAGGATAATGTAAGATCACTGCCCTCTTTGGCTTTGGATAGGATTGTATTTCCTTGTTGCACAAAAAAGACTGCTCAAAGTCCAGCAAAACCACTAAATTCACTCAATGATTTAGCTCACACAGTGGATGAAAGATTTGTGTTGGCATACCCCGCAGAACCCCCTGTTTTAGTTGCCCCGGCTTGGGAAGAAACACTGGTTAATTTGGACTATTTATTAGCTTGGTATTGTCTGCTTTTAAAGACAATCAGGAATGTCCAATCAAATGGGGCCACATTAATAACCACAAAGTCAACTAGATCTGAAATGGTTGGGATGTCTTTCAGCCAATCAGGGGGGGGGGGGTTGCAGAAATTACTTTGAAGCCCTCCAGTCCTCCTGGCCCTGGCCAGCAAAATTTCTCACATGGCCCAATCAGATGCAACACTTGAGGTCATGTGATCAATACCTGCCAACTCACCCCTTTTAACAATGCCAGGGGACTTTGAGTCCCCTGCTTGTCAATTTTCAAATTTATTAAAGTTTGGGTCTTTGTTGCACTTGTTTTAAAATTTTGTAGTGATTGGATCTCATTTTGGGTTCCTATTGCCTAAGTTTGTAAAAGTGTTAGTTATATCCCTAAACCTTACCTTACGTTCACCTGTTTTGAACCCTGTCCTTCTCCTGGGAGCTCCTGAGACAAGCTCAAGCGTATAGCTGTTTGCTTTTTGCTTTTGTTTTCAAAGCTTATGCTCAATCTTTAAAGTTTTAATCAAATTCATTATAAATACTTACTTTATATTGATTTTCCACTTTAAATTCTTCATTTTGAACCCACCTTTGCTTTTGCCCTCTGATAAAGACACCTGATATTACTGTCAAGTTGCTCCAGGCCTCCCAGTACATTTTCTGCCTTTCTCCTTGTTGTGGCCCCCCTGTTTGACAATCTGTTAATTGCTTTACATAGACAAAGACCACCTACCTTACCCAAATTTTGCGGTGAACTTAACAATGATACTCCCAGCGTTGAAGTTTATGGTATTTTCTCTGGCCCCCTTTTTGCTCCTCCTATGGTCGGCCTCACCAGACCTGTGGTTAAAGATCTCCTCTTCTGCGCGGCTCATGAGCAAAGCCCCCTCCAGTCTTTTGAGCCTTTCTGGCAGTCTCCTTTATTCTGGGGAGGCTGTGATAAAAAGCTTAACTTGCAATAATCTGGACTTGGATAGCATTGGCTATGCTCCTCCTGCTCCTGTGGCTGAGGACCCGCCAATGTTCTCCCTCCCTGACCCAGAGGAGAGCAACTCAGCATCTTTGTGCGCTCCTGCAATGCCCTCTCCTGCCCTGCCCGTACTCCCTGGTTACTCACTGGTGTGGCGCTGATGGCACTGAATGTGTATTTTCCTCAGTTGTCTCCCATGTCCTCCTTGTGGTCCCCCCTTTGAGCGGCCGTTTCAGTACTCCACTGGGCGGCATCCTGGCGGTTTGTTTTGCCAGGATGGGAGCCAAACTTAGTTAGTTTAGCCCCCTCTCTCACATCTTCATCCCAGTTTCTGATGGCTCAGCCGCCTAAGGATAGTATCTTGACACTGGTCCTTCTTCTTCTGTTGCCTCTATCTGCAGTCCAAAACTATCTCTATGTGTCTCATTTTTTGGTGGTTGCATTCCAAGACCCAACAGCTGCTCACAGTCATTTCCTTGTTGTTATGATCCCTGTAGCACCCTGACTATAGAACTTATTAAGAGAAAAAGTCTTGAACCTGTGTTATTTTTCACCAGTATAGCAGGAAGTTTATCCTAACTGGTGTCTTATCTCTCAGTTCACTTGATTGTGTGAAATATGATTGTCATGTATTTACAACCTTTTTCTATTTCTAGCTCCACTTTGGCTTTTCATCAATCTTATATTCAATAAGTATTCTGACACTTTTTCTTGGAAGCAAATAATATTTTGTCTGCCTCTGTTGTAGCTGTATCTCTCTTTTTTGGGTTCTTTCTGAGCCAAACTTTATACAAAATTCTGAGGTTACTCCCTGCAACCTCTTCTGCTTGTGTGTGATACCCTAATAATGTGAGAGCTACTTTGGCAGCATAGTGAAGAAGGTTGAAGAACTAAAAGCCTGTCAATACTGTGATAATATAATGAATTTTCATGAACTAATAGAACACTTTTATGTGAAATTTTAACTGTCCAAAGCCCCTGGAAAATATTTCAGGGGATGGTGAAAGACAGTTTACAATTCAGGGAGTTGGTGAACTGAGAGGACACCAGAGAGGGCCAGACATATTTTTTCAAAGCATTTAGTTGCAATACTTTTTTAAGCTCCCGTTAATGGTGTCCCAGGAATGGGCTCAAAGTGAGCAGAGTTGTGTTGTTGGCCCCCACACCCCAGGCACACTGTAAGAACAGAAGAGAAGATGAGTTGATTCATCTTAATCCTGAAAAGATTATGTGGATTTATTAAGTTTATCTACTTTTGACTGATAATTAGTAACCTGTTTTATGTGATAAAAAAGGAGGAAATTTTCTCAATGATAGCAAAAACTATCATTGAAGGATTGATATTATTATATCTTAGTCTTCAGATGTAAAAAGATAGAAGTAAAACGCTGATTTGGGGTACCCAGCATATCAGACTAAACCTGGGTTGTCTTTCTGGGATATATTTCAATCATTTGCTGCATATTCATGTTAAAAGACACTATATAAAGACTAATATTCAGGCATAGTGTCATTATACCAGACACCAGATAGATTGGCAGATATAGATGAGGGCTGGCCTTCTGGCCCTAAGGGTAGCACCCACCACAAGACTGGTGCCAACTTGATAATATAAGAGAGAGTGTTCAAGTATAGACCAAGGTACAGAAGTGGGAATCATAAAGTTCACTAGGCCAGTAACTGTAATGTATAAAATTTCAAATATTTGAGTAAAGGTGGTCTCATTAGTGGCAACCAAATTGTGCAAAAGGTCAGGCTGGGAGAGAAATGAGAGGAGTCATTGGCACTAGGTATAAAGGCAAGTAGTTACACTTATCCCTAAATAGTTGTGGTTGGACAATGTATAAGATGTACTCACAGTTGAAGTGTTCAGGTATTCTAGTTCTGGCAAAGGGGTCAGCCAGAAGGATGTTTTCAAGATTAAACTCTGAATAGAATAGGTTGGTTGATATTTGGTGAAATACACAGGGCCAATCAGAGCACCAGGAGGACAAATAACACAGGCAGTAGGTCTGCAGGTTCAGTGGGTGGCAAGGCTGATGCAGAAAGACCTTCTGAAAAAGTATTGAAATGGTAAAAAAAACTAGGGTAAAATCTGATTGAATTAAAAGCTTATCACACTTTTATTATCAGAATGACAATAACATCTTATTCAAACATTGAGAGGTATTTATAATAATTTTCCAGGCTTCATCCTTGGTACAGGAATGTAAACTTCTGGATTCTGGTATTGAAAAACTGGGGATGTCAGAAAGAATTATGTCTAGCTGGTAATGGCAAATAGACACAGGAAAATTTCTGTTTACAAACCTTATTCCCAGGATCAGGTAAGCTGGCCAAATGCATTTTATTCTCAATGTTGGGAGAAATTTTTTGTTGACTTCTATTGGCAAATTCTAATTTCAAAATTGACAAAAATCATTATTTGACAAGCAGCTGTCTCTGCATAGGTCTGAAATTTAGGTGCCATACTACTGGCTTCAGTTCTCTCAGGCTTTAGCAAAACTTCCTTGCTTTGCAGACCTTTAATCAAATAAATATCTGATTTAATCCCAAAAAACATGGGCATCTGAGCTTTTGGTTCTCTGGGCTGACAGGCTGCAGAATTTGATGTCCCATTTTTGATTCTTGATTTTGGCCCCTCTTTAAAATGAGAAGCAAAATGTTATTTGTGACACAGAGCTTTTTGTAGGAATAAAATTTTATGATATGATCTTCTGGTTCCTGAAATTATCTGTTTGAAAATCCTTGACAAGATATAATTTTGTGGTCTGAGCAGTTTGGAGATTTTATGTTACATTTTGGGATTTAAAATCTATTTTTGGATTTTCATGCAATATTTTACATTTTGGGTCTAAAATTGATAATTTCTCCAATTTGGCAGCAGCTCTGAGCTGGGTTGGATGGGGTATGAGGGACTGGGTTGGGTGTGTGCTGGGCTAGTAGCATGCACAGGGGAATGAAATCCAGTTTTTGATTTTGTGGTAGTTTCCCTAATTAGAGGGAACTGCTTCTGGCAATGTAAACTGTGTTGTTTGTTTGTGAAGCTTGTTAGTTTCTTGTTTTTTCTCCATAATGAGGTGACTGTTTTTGGTATTTTATTTATTTCAGAAATATTTCTGACAGTTTCTGGTCCTGGGTAAGACATCTCTTATTTACATCTTCAAGTTAGCATTTATTCTCTGGTTGTCTCTGCCCACCAGCCCACACTATCCCTTCCACTGAAAAGCCAGTCACCACAAGATAATATCCTGGCACATAATAGAATACAAGCAAACTGCACTGTATCTAAAATTCCATATCATCTAACATTTTACTCTATAAAAGCTCCCTCATCAAGAAGAGGTAATTCATCAGCCCCAATTCAGTCAAGAAATTGAGGGCATTCACTGCTCAATAGACAACCTTGCTGCATTCAATAACTTCTTTCTGAAAGTGCAACAGCTGGAAAGATACTGAGAATAGCATAAGACTGCTGTGCACACTGAGATAGAAGATCTGAGTGTCACAGCATATTTGATTACTCTCTCTTGGGAAATTTTTTTCTCAAGTTATGACTTGATTGATGAGTAAAGGTGGCTCTGATATAAAATCCAGGCATCAAACCCATGAATTCCAAGAGAATCAGGATCTTCCAAAGTCTCATGGCTTTCATGACCTATGTGAATTTTATGTGGCTTACCAGTTAACTATACAACACTCTTCTTCTATATTCAATAAAGATATCATTCTTTTCTTATTTTATCTCACTTATTTTGTATTATATACTTCTCAGTAGTATAAAAGTCAAAATGAAGATACCTTTTTTGGAAACTATTTAATTATACAATTGCAGTAAATAATGCTGATTTTAAATATTAAAATGTTTCTGCTATTAGTGCTAACCACAATTATGATCAAAGAAAGAAGTATTATGTACAATGACAATATTACAACACGCTGGTAATTTTAAGCTCCAGTAAAATAATAAATTTAGTACAGATTCTTATAAAATTGTGATATATAAATAGTCTTAGGCCAACATAGGTTGGAAGCCATTTTCAGCTAAGAAGCAGAAGCCTGGAAAAATAAGTTATGTTTTTATGTCTTAGGGTTTTCTTTAAAAAGATAAATCTGACGGCCATTAAAGCTATAGTTATAAAGTTCAACTTCATTGTTTAGACATCTTCCCTGCCTTTAGCAGAGATGGTATATCAATACCAGTTTCATGCATATACTCCACAATTATTCTATCATTACTGACTCTTTTGAAGCCAGATTGATATTTTGCTGCACTCCAAGTCAGCCAGATGTCTCCTTCGAAATCATTCTCAGGCTCAAAAGGAAGGTTGACCTCCTGCAGTATCCCATACATGTTGCTCATAAGAACTTCGATTCCACAGATCATCTCATCAACTGTTATACTGGGGTCGATCTTACGCACGCTATTGTTAAGTATAGATGTCAAGGGAACGACCACATCCTTATTGATCGGAAACGAAAGCATGGCAGTTTCGTTTACAACAGAAAGCGCTTTCCGAAATTGTGAATGTATAGCCCAGAAAGTGCAATAGGCTATAATGCGAAATTTTGTCCGATCTTGAAGCTCGAGGTATTTCGGAGGCGGATGCAATAGAGCCTCCCTCATCTGCAGATACCCTCGGGTTACAATTTTATATAACTCATCTAATTATTAGAAGTATTCTAAATGCTGTTACTTTTATGATTATTCCTAGACATGACACCAGTAATATAATCGGTAATATCGCCGTCGTGTCCCATAAGGGTCAATGCGGCCTCTTTTCTTTGAATATCTGTGATTTTAAGTTTTGAATTTTGGAGCAACTGATTGATCTCCTTAAAACTTGCATAGCTCCAAGTCCGAAATTCTAAGTGCTCTCGGATCTGGGATACTATTAATGATATTTAAAGAATAAACAGAGAAAAGTTACCTTGCTTAAGGCCTTTGACAAGCCTTGCATCGTGTGAAATCAGATATACTGCTAAATACTCTGACAGTTCCATGAGGATATCCAAAAGACGAGAGAATTCCTCATTAATTGAGAACCCATCCTTCTCGATACCGAACTCACAATCACCGATAATTAAGATGGGCTTAATGCCATCCTTAACTATTTCCTTTATGGCAGCTCTTAAAGCATCACGAAGATCGCCTGGCTCCATATTCTCAAGTTTCGTCAGTTCCGAAGTTTGTAGCTGTTTGGCAATAAATAAGCTGAAGTTTTCATCTGTGCTCTGCTGGCGCAAAGAGATGTAAGCCACCCCAGGGATATTGTTGCCCGCCTGACGAAGGCCAAAGGATACGCCGCAGCGAGGGGGCCCGAAATAGCACACCCAGTTGCTTCCAGAGCCAGCGCTTTCTTCAGCCCACTTTTTGAACTCTTCCCTGAGTTCAAGGATAGCTGCGTGTTCAAGGTTGCAAGCCCCATCTGTTTTTGAAGCATTATCCTTCCCCTTATCTTGAATCGGCGTTTTAAAAGTTGATGTTATGTTTTTTGGGAGAACGGTTTTAACAAACTTTCGTTTCTGTGTCTCCGCCACCCAACTTACCAGCGGGTCTAAAGTGATGAAGCCTCTTTTAAAAGCTAGCCCAAAGAGATTAAATTTAAGTAAAAATGGGTTCGAAATATGGCTGATTTTCAGGTAATTAAAAGTTAATCTAAGGGGTACCATTATTATTCTTTTTCAAGTAAATATCATGGGATACGTTCATATAAGAGGGCAATAATAACGCCACCTCTGAACCTTGATAAAATTGTGTTCCTATAAAAGACAGTAATACTTTAGCTAAACTTGCTAGATAGCCACTACTGTTTAAGACAAGACGTCACGACTTTAAACTTTGGATCTAAATGGTTACACTTAGATGGGGCCAAGAGATTCAGTTAATTAATTTCACATCTCTCTATTCAGAGAACTTATCCAATTATTTTACAAAATCAGCTATTTAAAGTATCCAAGTGTAATGTTACAACTGAACTAATTATAATCCAGTATTTGGATTGGGGAAGACAACCATCAAGAAAGGCGACAGAGATTTAGAATAAGATAATATCTTTATCAGAAATTGGAAGACATCATGCTGTAAAAAGTAGCCACCAGGCCATAAGGGGTAGCATGGTGATGTGGTCCAAGTATGGCTTGGATTTCAAATAAGTTAATGAGAGAACATTTTTCTGGAAAGAACTTTGCTCCTTATAGGAAAGTATTGTCCTGTATTTTGACATTTGAGGCAGAAAGTAGAATGCTGTTAGTGTCATGGCCCATACCAGAGTCTGGCTGGACTCCCACAGGGGTGGCGGGCCTGAAAGGCCATTACACAATTGGTGCTATCCTGCCAAGATAATTCACAGCTGTAGCCAAAGGACACCAACTTTCAGTATGGGGCACAACCTGATTGGCCAGCCCCAATACTGTGATGTAAACAAACCCTAACTTGCTGAAGTCTTGGGTAGAAGGCACATTGGGCAGGGGGAAAGTGAGAGGTACCTCCTTCATGGTAGGCAGAATGATCACTCTAGGTGACTGTCATGAATGACATTTCAATACTTGTATTGAAAACCCAAGAGTTGAGCCCCAGTTCCCAGAAGGCGGATTAAACCCTCCAGCACAGTCCAGGACCTGCCAATCCGTTAAGTCACAGGCTCAAATTGTTAAATTACTCCACGACCCGCCGGTCTACTACAAGAATTCCCTGAATAGTTGCCAGTCTGCCGCCGAACTGGTGCCAATGAAGACCCATACCTACAAAGGAAATGTAACCTGGCTAACAGAGGTTGGGGAAGGGCCTACTGCTAACCTGCTAAGAGCCAATACTGGAGCTTCGGAATCAACGCTGGAAGCCCTGGAATCAAACCCTGATCCTCCAAAGACTACTTGAGTCACGCAAAGTGGACAGGAACCCGCCCACTTGCTAAATTGCATACCCGAGTTGACGAGTTACTCCAAGACCAGCCAGTCTCCCAAGGACAATTCCCCAAATGGTCATCAGATTGATGCTAACCTTGAGCCACCAAAGACCCAAACCTATGCAGAGGTTGCAGCTTGCCTTAAGGAGGTTAAAAAAACCTATTTTTAACTCTGCCAATGACCACCATCAACTGCCAGCATTCTGTCCAGAGAGGGTAGTGCAATTGAACTACTCAGGTGACATAGTGAACAGTGGCAGTGGAACAAAGCATTGCCACTTCTATTCACTAGAGCAGGCGCTACCTGGATCTCCTGCCCTTGAGACTCTAAGCCAAGATTCATGCCCCGCCAGTTCATTGTCTGCAAACCGGAACCCTGCAAAAATCAAAGAAGCAAAGTCCCATGGTATAAAAACCCTGGCGGTATGGTGAAGACCACATTGTCATCTACCAGGCCGCCGCTCCCTCTTGAGACCAATCTGCTGAATCACCCCAGGCATTATACTGCCCCTGGGAGCCCCCTTTGGACCTGTGCACTTTACTGGATACCCTCCCAACCCGGCCTATTTGGAGTACAACTTGGAAACCATCCTCATTGCTGACCCTTTGGCAAGGACTAGAAGTACCAAATACATAGGATGCAAAGGAAAGAGGGTCAAGATACTGCCCTTATTGTTCAAAGACAAGTAAAACTACCTACCAGCATACTTAGTTCCCATGACTCCACCATTAACCCCAAGACCAGACTGCCCACTGGAACCTACCACCACAGCCAAGACCACCTCTACCCAACTGTTTAGAGTACTATACATTACTTTGACAGGAATGATGGATTCCATGGTCCCCAACTCCGGGCCTTGGTCCTTACTCAGACAGTCCATATCTTATATTATCAAGTTAGCACCCATTCTATGGTGGGCCTTACCTGCCAGCTCAGCTGCGCCTCACCCTGAGCTGCCCAATGCCTCCACCTATGACTGGCTTCCTGACATTATGACAATCTTTTACAAACACAGTAACCTGGGCCCCAAGATGTTGTTAACACTTGGGGCAACTTTTATGCTCTTTTTTGTGATAATAACTTATTAAACCCATAAGGCAATTACCTCTCTGATACTCCCATGGATGAAGAACCAACCCGCCAAAGAATTGAAAGACCCTGCACCTGGTGCAGAACCCCAGAAACCATCCATGTCACAAGTGCAAAATGTGATAGTGAACCAGATCACAAACAAGGTGGATATGCCTCAGATGGGCAAACTCACCTTAGAAGAAGCTCGCCGAGCCATGCCAGTCCTCTGCCTCCACTTCCAAACCAACGCCAACGCCTACCCCAGTGACACTGAGAAAGTCTTGGGGGTGGCCGCCATGCTATCAGGATACACACTGGATTGGTTTGGGAAAGCCACCACTGAAGATGTTGAATTTTGCCTTGACTATTCAAAATTTGAGGCCAAACTCATGAGCACTGGCAATGACCAAGACACCAGATACTATGCACTGAACTCTATGTTAGAGATCCGACAAGCAAACTGCCTTATCTAAGCCTATATTGACGAGTTCCTTAAACTGAAAACGCGCACCCAACTTGAAGATGAATTATCTGCCATTATCTTCAGAAAGGGAGTTAATTCAGCCATGAAAGACCTGTTGAAGCACCACCCGCCTACACTGAGCCCAGAGGAACTACTGCCCCTATTAAAAGGCCTGAGTCTAAACCAAGAAGGACAGAACTTGTACCCTGCCCAAGCCGGCAGGGCCATGACACCCAATCAACCTGGAATGTCCCCTGACAAGTCACAACACCACTACCAAGATGGGTTGTGTTTTTACTGCCACAAGGCCAGAAACCTAACCAGAGCATGCCCTAAGAAGAATACACCTCCTGTATCCTTGGCACAAATAAACACCTCTGCACAATCTTATAAATTCATCCAAGTGACCATAGACTGTGTGGGAATCAAGCGCCAGATTGAGGCCTTTATTGACACAGGAGCTGATGAAAGCTTCATTGACGCCAACCTGGCAAAGGAACTAGGATTAGCAGCTTCAGAGCGCAGCCTACAAGTAACCATGGGAAAAAGTTCTCTGGATACTGGCTACAAGTGTAAACAGGAACTTCCCTTAACAATTGGACAGAACGTGTATTCAACCCCCTTGATCCTCTTGCCGGGATTGCCTCATCCTCTAGTACTGGGGGACTCATGGTCCGACAGACATGGCCTGATTCTAAACTATCGTGAGCAGACCGCCACCTTGGGACAACCTGAATCTTGTGACACCGTTCCGTTCTGTATGAGTCATGGCAGAACCCCAATCAACAGACTCTTAACCATAAAGATGGAACCCAGTGTTAGGACACTACCTATCCCCCTGCAGAAGTGGGACTATGTATTTAGCAAAGAAGAGGCCACAAAACTACCCAGCCACTCAATCTACGACCACGCTATAGACCTGCTACCAGGTACCCAACCACATCACGGCCCCATCTATAGTTGCAAACACTGAGAACAAGCGGCCTTGAAAGCTTACTTGGAGGATATGACAAAAAAGGGCTTCATCCAAGTGTCAAAGGCCCCCTGCTTGTCACCAATGCTGTTTGTAGGGAAGAAGGATGGTGGAATGCATCCCTGCGTGAACTACCAGAAGCTGAATGATATTACTGTGAAGAATTGCTATCCCATTCCCAACTCCAACAACCTTTGTGACGTACTAACTGGAGCCCAGGTGTACTCAAAAATTGACCTAAGAGACGCCTTCAATCAGATCAGAATCAAGGAGGGGGACAAATAAAAGACAGCTTTTAAAACCAGATATGGGTTGTACAAATACCTAGTAAAGCCATTTGGCCTATGCAACGCCCCTAGCACTTTCCAAAGGATGATTAACACTGTCCTAGGGAAATATCTTGACCACTTTTGTGTTGTGTACTTAGACAACATCCTCATCTACAGCAAGACTCATGAGGAACACCTGCACCACCTGGACTTTGTGGGGTTCCTGTCTGCCAGTCCCCAAGTGTGTCCTGGATTGTAGCCAGGGACTGGCTGGAAGGGATTGCCATTCTATAGTAAGAGGGAAATGTATCTCAGAAATATGTATAGGGGTTGAAATGGGCTTTTATTCACTCTCAGAAGGAAGATCCCCTTAGAAACCTTCTGGTATACAGCCCAGGGGGTCGGGGAAACAAAAATGGATTTTCCAATACTTGGAGTCCTCCAAAAACATCTTGTACTCTTTGTACTTGGTCTTAGACTCCTGCACCTAAGTCTTGGACGTCTGCCCCTTAGACTTGAACTCCTGCTCCTCAAATATGGACTCTGGCTCCTTGGAATCAAACTTCCGCACCGCGCTTAGGAACCAGCTCCTTATTCTTGGGCTCCTGCTCCGTTATCTTGGGCTTCAGCTCTAACCAAGCTCCTGCTGGTGATCAAAAGGCCTCTAAAACCTCTTGGCAGAAACTCAAGAGACCCATAAGTCTCCTCTCAAAGACCTGGAACAAACTCCAAAAAAACCTGTCAAAAGACCCTGTAACTTTCCAGCCAGCCACCTTCTTATAGTGTCTTTTTCCCAACGGTTCCGCCTTCAAAATGGCTTTCTTCATAAGCTTAAACCATTGTCGCTCACTTTTTCCTATAATAACTTAAGCTTACATACTTACTTTCTCAAAAGCTTAAAGTATTATTATACTATTTCCTTGCTTATACTTTAAGCTTTTGGCTTCCAACCAATCATTTTCATCAGGAAACCTTCCAGAACTCAACCAATGAATGCAGAGCGCAGAAATAGACCATTTCTGAAGTTCCACCGGGATCCAACTAAGAAAATAATTTCCACAGCTCAAACCTCTCAAAGCAACAACTCTTTGAGCGCCAAAGCGTTAACCGGTCCATTATTCCGGCATAGTCTTCCCTGCGCTCAGCCTGAACCAATTTAAATAGTATTCTACTATTTAAACTGTTCTTTTTGGACTTCTTCAACGTTTTCCCCATATATTTACAAATATTGTAAAATCCAAGGAAAATGTTCTACCAAAACAACTTTGTATCCAGCTCTCATAGCAACATACCTTCATCTATCCTGGGAACTTAATAAATAAATATCTTACCCACACTTCTATCCACATTCCTTCTTGATTTTACTACTAAACCAAGGCAAACCATTCTACATCTTCTCACTTCAGCAAATCAATTTGGCAAATTCCTGGCTCATTTCTCCAGACCACCAGTTCTTCACCATCATCTTCTGATCCTTCAGCCAGCTTTCTTCAACAAAAGTCAATAAACTTACACTTGGCCAACATAAGCCCCGCCTGCAAACCACCAAACATGTGGATCATCACAGACCTTATACTTGAAAAACTCTCCCAAGCAAACTTACATGCCAAGCTTAAGAAATGTGAATTCTTCCAGTTTGAAGTTGAATTCCTGGGATACATAGTAAAGACCGGCGGGTTTGCAATGGCACAGGACAAAGTAGAAGCAATAATGTCTTGGCCAATGCCCAAATGTAGGAAAGACGTGAGAAGTTTTTTGGGCCTGGCAAATTATTGCAGGGATTTCATCCAAAAAATTTCTCACATCACTCTGCCCCTGACCCGCCTGTGCTCTGACAAGGTCACCTTTTCCTGGACTCCAGAATGCACCACCGCCTTTGAGACCCTGAAACTTGCCTTCACCTCTGCCCCCGTCCTGGCCATGCCTGACCCATCCAAGCCATTCATACTGGAAACCAACACATCCAACTTTGCGGTAGGTGGGGTCCTTCTTCAGGAAGGAGGGGATAGTATGCTACATCCTTTAGAATATTACTCCAAGAAGATGCTGCCTGCCAAAGGAAACTACCCAATCTACAACAAGAAGGTGCTTGCTATAATGAAGACCTTGAAACATTGGCGCCAATACCTATGTGGCGCCGAGTTTCCAGTAAAAGTCCTAACCGACCACAAGAACCTGGTTTATTTCTTTAAACCCAGACAGCTGAACCAAAGACAGGCCAGATGGGCCTTAGAACTGGCCGACTACACCTTGACCATTGACTAAAAGCCTGGGAAGGTGAATGTAGTACCTGACGCCCTGAGTAGAAGAGCTGATCTGACCCCTTTCTCGGCAGAAACCAAGGACCACAACACACATGTACTCCTTGACCCTGCCAGCCTAGGCATTCAATTGATGTACATGAAGATCATGGCCCACAAACCTGACATAATTGAGGTGCAGAAACAAGACAAATACTCAGCAGAACTTGTTGACAACTTGACCTCAGACCCAGAGAGCCACCACTACAAGAAAGGGTTTTTGCTGAAAGGATCCACCCTGCTATTACACAACCAAATCTATGTACCAGAAGGTGAAACAAGGACCAAAGTACTCATTGATTATCATGACTCAGATATGGCCGGCCACCCTGGCAGACTCAAGACACTCTGAGGAATCAAGAAGAATTACGCTTGGCCCCAAATGGACAAAGACATGGTTGCCTATATTGAAGGCTGTGAGACATGTGGAAGAACCAAACCCCGTAGATCCAAACCTGAAGGCCTGCTAAAACCACTAGACATACCAGCAGGACCCTGGAAGTCCGTTTCAATGGATTATATTGTAGAAATGCCCCTCTCCAATTTGTTCAATGCCATCCTGGTCATGGTAGATAGGTTTACTAAGATGTCCTATTTCATACCTACCACCACTCACTGCACTTCTGCAGAGACAGCTAGACACTTCCACAACCACATCCTAACTCAACATGGTACTCTGGGGAAAATCATCACTAATAGAGGATCCCAATTCACCTCCAAATACTGGACTCAGGTGATGAAGGACTTGGGGGTAAAACGCTGTGTATCAACCTCCTACCACCCACAGACCAACAGCCAGACTGAACGAGTGAACCAAATACTTGAACAATACCTACAATGCTACGCCAACGCCAACCAAGATAACCGGGCAGAGATGCTACCCATGGCACAGTATGCTTACAACAGCAAAGACCACACATCTACCGGAATGTCCCCCTTCAAAGCCAATTATGGCTTTGACCCATCCTGGGACCCCAGTATTAGAAGTAAGGAAATAAATCCAACAGGACAAACCTGGATTGCCAGATACACAACACCCAACAAACCTGTCTTAAGAATCTGATCCGTGCTGTCCAGACTTATAAGGCGTTTGCAGACAAAAAGAGGACCCCTGGGAAACCGTTGAAAGTAGGAGACAAAGTCTATCTGAACTCTTGAAACATGCCTCTGACTGTTCCCTGTCGGAAGTTAGCCCACAGAAGAAGTGGCCCCTACAAGATCACCAAGCTAGTAGGTGAAGTAGCATTTGAACTAGAATTACCCCTTGTGGAAAATACATGACGTCTTCCACTGCGCGCTTCTATTCAAGAAAGAAGGAAACTCCCTCACCCACCAGAAACTCAAGACTGACCCCCTCCCATCCAAGTAGGACGCTCTGAAGAATATGAAGTTGAATATGTTCATGGGGACCGTACCCACTATAAAACCCTCCAGTACTACGTCAAGTGGAAGGGATACCCACCTGAGGAAAGCACCTGTGAACCATTAAGCAACCTACCCAACGCCCAACTAGCAATCCAACAATACCTTGAGAAGAAGGCCAGGAAGGAAGGGACCTCTGGGAAGGAAGGGGATGATGTCATGAATGACATTTCAATACTTTTATTGAAAACCCAAGAGTTGAGCCCCAGTTCCCAGAAGGCGGATCAAACCCTCCAGGACAGTCCAGGACCCGTCAATCCATTAAGTCACAGGCTCAAATTGTTAAATTACTCTGCAACCCGCCAACCTACTATGGAGGATTCCCTGAATAGTTGCCAGTCTGCTGCCAAACTGGTGCCAATAAAGACCCATACCTACAAAGGAAATGTAACCTGGCTAACAGAGGTTGGGGAAGGACCTACTGCTAACCTGCTAAGAGCCAATACTGGAGCTTCGGAATCAACGCTGGAAGCCCTGGAATCAAACCCTGATCTTCCAAAGACTACTTGAGTCACGCAAAGTGGACAGGAACCCGCCCACTTGCTAAATTGCATACCCAAGTTGACGAGTTACTCCAAGACCAGCCAGTCTCCCAAGGACAATTCCCCAAATGGTCATCAGATTGATGCCAACCTTGAGCCACCAAAGACCCAAACCTATGCAGAGGTTGCAGCTTGCCTTAAGGAGGTTAAAAAACCTATTTTTAACTCTGCCAATGACCACCATCAACTGCCAGCATTCTGTCCAGAGAGGGTAGTGCAATTGAACTACTCAGGTGACATAGTGAACAGTGGCAGTGGAACAAAGCATTGCCACTTCTATTCACTAGAGCAGGCGCTACCTGGATCTCCCGCCCTTGAGACTCTAAGCCAAGATTCATGCCCTGCCAGTTCATTGTCTGCAAACCTGAACCCTGAAAAAATCAAAGAAGCAAAGTCCCATGGTATAAAAACCCTGGCGGTATGGTGAAGACCATATTGTCATTTTTGATAATAAAGTTTTATGAACCTTTGGTTTGAACAAATCTTACCCTATCTAGTCTTAGTGATCTTCCATCTTAATTCCGGCTAAGTAGACTATCAGGCCGCTGCTTCCTCCCGAGATCAACCTGCCAAATCACCCCAGGCATTATACCGCCCCTGGGAGCCCCCTTTGGACCTGTGAACTTTACTGAATACCCCCCCCCAACCCGGCCTATTCAGAGTACAACTTGAAAACCATCCTCATTGCTGACCCTTTGGCAAGGACTAGAAGTACCAAATACATAGGACACAAAGGAAAGAGGGTCAAGATACTGTCCTTATTGTTTAAAGACAAGTACAACTACCTACCAGCGTACTTTGTTCCCATGACTCCACCATTAACCCCAAGACCAGACCGCCCACTGGAACCTACCGCCACAGCCAAGACCACCTCTACCCAACTTTTTGGAGTACTCTACATTACTTTGACAGGATTGGTGGATTCCATGGTCCCCAACTCCGGACCCTGGTCCTTACTTGGGCGGTCTGTATCTTATATTATCAAGTTAGCACCCATTCTATGGTGGGCCTTACCCACCAGCTTGGCCGCGCCTCACCCCGAGCTGCCCAATGCCTCCACCTATGACTGGCTTCCTGACAGTGGCCAGGGGGAAGACCCAGGTGATGAGGGTGGAAGAAATCCAAGTCAAAGGCGAAAGGTGGCTTAACCAAAGTGACAGGAGCAGAGCAGGAGGGAACAAATAGGCGTGGTTGTATTGTGTAGTGGATTTGCGAATAGATGCAAACAGAATGATTATATTAGTGCAAAAATAGATAATTCCTGCAAGAAAATAATAGGCCCTGAGCATAAAGTTGTCTATTTTAAGATTTCAACAGTAAGAAAGGTTTCTTCTCCTCACTACTTGTACTTACTGATGAATACTTAGCCCTTTGTGCTACCAGAGGCCTGATGTCATCATTTTCAGTGATACTTGCAATTTGGCTTGGAAATTGCACACTTGGACCTGGGGGTGAAAGGACATTAGCTGGTATAACATGAACCTTGGTTTGGCTGTAGCATGCCAAGGTGCCACAGCTATTATTAGAACCTGCAAGAAATTGAGCGCCCTATCACACAATCACACAATCAAATAATTACCCTCCCAATTTATCATTTCCCAATAGTAAATGGACCCAAATTTGTGTTTATACTTGATGCCAGGGTTTTGCGGTACATGAGCCTCACAAACCTCAGGCTATTTGTGATCAGAAAGGGGAATTTCCCAGGAAGGCAGTTGACAATGTTTCCCATGCTGTTAGTTGCTTTATCTCTAGGAAAACTAGCTGATTGTCTAGAGCATTCTGGGCCAAGACAGTTAGATATGACATGAGGTAGCTCATTGCACACCTCTGTGTACCATACAATACATTGTCACACGGGGTGAAAAACTCAGCTACAACACTCTTCTTGCCCCCTGTCTGTTGTCTTCAATCAGGACCAGGATTTGTGATGTGTTTGAAAAAACGCAGAAAAAGTGTTTCTGAGTAAAAATGATATGACAGGGGTGCAATCAGTCATGATAAAGTCTATTTATGTTTTCTTGTACATTTTTGAGTTAGTACATGTTTTATCATATGTTGTTGTGATCTTGAATGTACCAAGTTGCTGGACGTTGATTTTTGCTTGGTGTGGGTTTAGTGCATAAACAGGGTTCTCAATGACATACCAGTGTCAGGATCCTCCTTCATCATTTTAATTGCTGCTAGTATTCCTCAAGGACATCAATTTTATTTCATTTCTACCCTTGGTTCCAATCACAACAATTGGTTTTTCCAAACCTTTCCCCTTCATTTCCTTACCTTACTGGACAATTTTAATCTATTTTGACAGTTAACTTTAAAGTTCAAACCTTACCTTGATCATTGGACAATTCTTGAACCACAGAACTATACACTTAGTTAGCTTAATTCAAGTCTAAAGTTGCTTACCTTTTGCCTTTTTGCTTGTTTACGACAGCACTCTGGACCAGGTTTTCCCGCTCTTCCGCTGTCTTTGCTCTTTCTTTGGCATAGCCAAACAATCAACCACTTTTGTCAGGAATGACAATTTGGATGATCCTAAATCTCAAAATACAGAACCAGAGTCAAACCCTGGATAAAACCCTTTGCAGACTGCCAGGCTATTAGGCTGGGAACACGACAACCCGCTACTAATTAAAGAAGTTGCTACCAGCCTGCCAGGATCCAAACCCTTAGCTGTCCCGCAGGATTCTGCAAGCAAACCGCCAGTGCAAGATGCCAAGAATTTCCCTGAGGTGCCAACGCCTGACACTGGCGGTTTGCCCAGTGAAATAGACTAATCCCCCCTGGGAATTATTCCAAACTCTCCCAAAGTCCCGAGGAAGGCACTGAACCCAAAGAGGCACCCAACATTTGAATTGACAAACAGAAGGATTTGAAGTCTTCTTACCCCGAAGTGGCCAGTGGCAGACCGCCAGTGCTGAGCGCCACACTGCCATCTGAGACACCCGATGCCAACCTGCCCAAGTCCAGAAAACCTGACCAAGAAGTGAAGCCTGGCAGTGAGGGATAAATACCTGCCAGGCCAAGACCAAAACCCCATCATCATTTTTTAATAAAAGTTATGAGATATTGGTTTCCCCAATTCTTGCCATATTTTATCCTTGTAATCTTCCAGTTCACTCAAAGATCATCTGATCCCCCCGCCAACCTGCCAGCTATGTACCGCCTGCCAGGTGCTCCCTTTGGTCCCGTTCACTTCACAGAGTATCCCCTAAAGCCCAAGTACAGAGACTATACCGCCGACAACATAATAGCCTGGGACCCCTTGGCCAGAATCACTGAAAGAACCAGATACAACCGAGAAGGCCCTTGGTACATTACCAAACCCAGCCTGTTCAGAGATAAATACAACTTCCTCCCTGCCTACCAAATAGACATGGAGCCACCTGTCACCCCCAAGCCAATGCCCACCTCTGCCGCCAAACTCCCACTGGACCATACCAACAAGCTTTTCAGAATTGTATATATAACTCTCACAGGAGTAATAGATACTATTGTCCCCGCTTCCAGTCTTTGGTTGTGGTTGGGCAAGTCAATGTCCTACCTCATTAAGTTAGCACCAATCCTTTGGTGGGCCCTGCCCACCCAGTCCGCAACCCGCCAGTTCCCAGACGCTAGCAAGCTGGCCAGTCAGGGTTGGTTCCCTGATATTATGACAATCTATTTTAACACTGGTACCCTGAGCCCCAAGATGTTGATTATTCTTAGGGCATCTTGTATGTTTTTTGTAATGATAATCACTTATTACACATTTATGATGACCAAGAACCTGATTGCTTCCGTGTGGAAGAACACAAACGTAACCCCAGATGACCCCAAGAACTCTGACCCCACTTCCAAACCCGCCAAAGGACCCTCCTCTCAGGTTCAGAATGTGATAGTCAACTAATCCACCAAAGTGGAGATGCCTCAGATGGGAAAACTCACTCTCAAAGAGGCCTGCCGCGCCATGTCAGTGCTCTGACTACATTTTTAAGCCAATGCCCTGTCCTATTCCAGTGACACTGAAAAGGTACTGGGAGTAGCTGCCATGCTATCAGGAGACGCCCTTGATTGGTTTGGCAAAGCCACCGCCAAAGACGTGGAATTTTGCCTAGACTATGCCAAGTTTGAAGCCAAACTGATGGCCACAGGGGAAGACCGCAACACCAGATACTACGCCCTGAACTCCTTGTTGGAAATCTGACAGGGTGCCTGTCCCATCCAAGCTTACATTGACAAATTCCTCAAGCTAAAGACTCACACCCAACTGGAAGACAAACTGGCAGCCATCATCTTCCAAAAGGGAGTCAACCTAGCAATGAAGGACTTGTTGAAGCACCATCCGCCCACCCTCAGCCTGGATGATCTGGTTCCCCTGTGCAAGGGCCTTAGCATGAACCAAGAGAATGCTGGCCCCTCCCAGACCTGCCAAACCCAAGCACCAACCCCCAACAGAACAGGAATGACACTCAAAGAGCTCCAACAACACTATCACAAAGGACTCTGTTTCCACTGCCACGAGGCAGGCCACTTGACCAGAGCCTGCCCTAAGAAGAACACTGCCCCAATCTCACTGGCGCAAATAAACACTTCTTCCCAGTCTTACAAATTCATCCAAGTGACCATAGAACTATTGGGAAACAAGCACAAGATTGAAGTTTTTATTGATACAGGAGCTGATGAAAGTTTCATTGAGGCCGGCCTGGCAAAGGAACTAGGCATGACAGCTTCAGAGCGTAGCCTACAAGTGGTCATGGGAAACAGCTCCCTTGACACAGGCTATGAGTATGAATAAGAACTCCCGTTGACAATTGGACATAATGTGTACCCGTTGTCCCTGATCCTCCTACCCAGACTGCCCCACCCCCCTTATACTGGGCAACTCCTGGTCCGACAAACATGGCCTGATCCTGAACTATTGCAAAAAAACCACCATGTTGGGCCGACCTGAATCTTGCAACACCGTCCCCTTTTTCATGAGCCATGGCCAAGCCCCTACCAACAAACTCTTAACCATAAAGATAGAACCTAGTGTCGAAATACTACCTACGCCCCTACAGAAATGGGACCACATGTTTAGTGAAGAGGCAGCCACCAAACTACCCAGTTATTCAATCTACAACCACGCCATAGACCTGCTGCCAGGGACCCAACTGCACCACAGCCCCATCTACAGCTGTAACCACCGCAAGCAAGTGGCCTTGAAAGCATACCTTGAGGATATGACAAACAAAGGGTTCATACGGGTGTCAAAAGCCCCCTGCTTGTTGCCCATGCTGTTTGTAGGAAAGAAAGACGGTGGGATGTGTCCTTGCGTAAATTACCAAAAGCTGAACAACATCACAGTGAAGAACTGATATCCCATCCCCAATGCTGACAACCTCTGTGACATACTGACTGGAGCCCAGGTGTACTCAAAAATTGACCTCTGAGATGCGTTCAACCAAATCCAAATCAAGGATGGAGACGAGTATAAGACTGCTTTTAAACCCCAATATGGGCTGTACGAGTACCTGGTGATGCCCTTTGGCCTCTGCAACGCCCCCAGCACCTTCCAAAGGATGATCAACACAGTCCTAGGGGAATACCTTGACCGCTTCTGTGTGGCATATCTGGACAACATCCTCATCTACATCAAGTCTCACAAGGAACACCTGCGCCACCTGAACCTCATATTGGAGAAACTCTCCCAAGCCAGTTTACACGCTAAGCTCAAGAAGTGTGAATTCTTTTGGCCGGAGGTTGAATTCTTGGGATACATAGTGAAGACTGGCGGCTTTGCCATGGCACAAGACAAAGTAGAAGCAATAACGTCTTGGCTGGTGCCCAAATGTAGGAAAGACGTGAGGAGTTTCTTGGGTCTGGCAAATTATTGCAGAGATTTCATCAAAAAATTTCTCACATTACCCTCCCCCTGACCTGCCTTTGCTCTGACAAGGTCACCTTTGCCTGGACTCCAGAGTGAGCCGCCGCTTTTGAGACCTTGAAACTCGCCTTCACCTCTGCCCCCGTCTTGGCCATGCCAGATCCCTCCAAACCCTTTGTCCTGGAAACCGACACATCTGATTTTGCAGTGGGCGGGGTCCTTATTCAGGAAGGAGGAGATAGTATGCTACATCCTGTAGCATATTACTCCAAGAAGATGCTGGCTGCCAAAGAAAACTACCCAATCTACGGCAAGGAGATGCTTGCAATAATGAAGACCCTGAAACATTGGCGCTGGTACCTATGTGGCGCTGAATTCTCAGTAAAAGTCCTAACTGACCACAAGAACTTGGTTTACTTCTTTAAACCCAGACAGTTGAACCAGAGACAGGCCAGATGGGCTCTAGAACTGGCCAACTACACCCTGACAATTGACTACAAACCCGGGAAAGTCAACATAGTACCTGACGCACTGAGTAGAAGAGCAGATATGACCCCCACGACAGCTGAGACCAAGGACCACAACACCCATGTACTCCTTGACCCTGCCAGCCTAGGCATCCAACTGATGTTCATGAAGATCATGGCCCGTAAGCCTGACATCATTAAGGTGCAGAAATTAGACAAGTATTCAGCGGAACTCATTGCCAACCTGACCTCAGACCCAGATAGCCGACACTACAAGAAGGGATTCTCTTTGAAAGGAACTACCCTGCTGTTACACAACTGGATCTACATACCAGAAGGTGAAACAAGGACCAAAGTACTCATAGACTACCATGATTCAGAGATGGCTGGCCACCCTGGCAGACTCAAGACATCCCAAGGAATCAAGAAGAATTATGCTTGGCCCCAACTGGACAAAGACGTTGCTGCCTACATCAAAGGCTGTGAGACATGTGGAAGAACCAAGCCCTGTAGATCCATACCTGAGGGCTTGCTAAGACCACTAGACATCCCAGTGGGACCCTGGCAGTCTGTTTCAATGGACTATATTGTGGAACTACCCCCTTTTAATTTGTTCAATGCAATCCTAGTTATGGTAGATAGATTCACTAAAATGTCCTATTTTGTCCCTACCACCACCCACTGCACTGCCGCAGAAACAGCTAGACATTTCCACGGCCGCATCCTAACCCAATACGGCAACCGCCAGAATTAACTAATTCCGCAAGTCAACTTACTATATGTTGATAATCAGAATTAAAAATACTTTAATGTTGACAGCATTGAAAAGTCAGAATTAAGTTTTGACTCATGCAGACTACTAAATGTTGACACTTTTTTAATAAGCAGAAACCTGTTTCCTGAACATTTTACTTAATAAAAATTAAGCTTCAAGATATTTTTTAGGGTAATGCAACAACATAGATTTTAAAAAGTCTATAAAAAATTATACATGAATATTAAAAAAATTCATAAAAATACACTTTTATTTTACTATGAAATTAGCTATCTTTACTATAATAAATTTTTTCCCACTTATAAAAAACAAAAAAATCCAATATACAAAAAGATACTACATAAAATTTCACGTATTATGGCAAAATATAGCAATCAGAAACAGTAATATAAAGTTTTTTTTATATTGAAAACTACAAAAAACATATAATTTACTAGTAAAATACCAGTATAGGCCATGTAATACAGTCTAAAGCATCAAACTATCAATAAAAAACCAATGATTTTATAAAAGCAGTATCCTAAAAGATTAATGATTTATTTAGAATAACCATTTATTTAAAAATATTATACTTAATATATAAGAACTATATAAAAATTAGGCAATACTCAATAAATTTAATGAAAAGCTAGACTGTAATAACCTGGTTGCCATTAAGAACTGTGGCAATCTTCTTGATGTATTCTCCAATCTCTGAAAGCTTATATTTGGCCTTGACAACGTCCTTGATCTTCTCTTGATACTGTTTCTCTTTGGTGGTTCTCTTCTTCTTAGATGGGCGGTTCTCAATATCTCTGATGGATGCAGCAGTCTTCCCCTGTTGGACTTTGAGATGATCATAGAAGGTGTTGTATCTGGGCTTGATCCCAAAGGATGACTTGATATGCTTATGCCAGCCCTCCAAAGATGAAGTAGTTTTCATCTCATCCTTAAGAACTGCCTGGTAGCAGTTCCAGTTGGCTTTGGCTCTGGGCTTGCTCCGGCGCTTAGTGACCTTACGTCTAATCCACTGTGGTTCATAATATTCAATGAAAGGGTAGAAGGCACCATAATGTTTCTTGGCATATGGATCCTGGCATAGGAGCTCAAAGGCTTGTCCAGCATGCTATGGCTTTACAAAGGCTAGTGCTACAAACTGCTGAATTAAGAACTTGCACTTTCCTGATGTATCTAGACAGTGGAGCTTGCTGAGCTCAGGTAGACCCTTTAGTTGCCTGTTGACAGCCTGTCAATAATGTAAAAAACACCCCTGTACCTCTTCATCAAATTTATTTACAAAAGAGTTATACTGGGCAGTTTCATAGTCCATGATTATAGTTGAGGGGCCGAGTGCTTTATCTTGAGCTTCTTTTTCTGCAGCAAGGATGGCTCCATCCTTTTCATCATCATCTGGATTGGCTCTAGTGTTATGGCCAGGGGGACTCTTTCTATTACTGGGTAGGGCTTTGATGCCCTCCTGAAGGATTTTAAAGGCCCTTGTGTAGATCTCTTCTGTTGCCCCAGGAAGCAGAAAGTAGGCAAATGGGAGCACCTTGCCTTCAATGAGGGAATGTGCAACCCATAGTTGGTAAAAAAGGCGGGGGCATACTGCAAAAGTACCATCATATAACCAGGTCTCTGAATCCCTCAACTGCTCCAGGTTCTGTTGTGTAACATAGCATATAATTCTTGCCTCTGCTGTAGGCCCATCATCATGTAAAAGAAATGCCTCATCACCATTGAACATCTTTAACTCCTCTGTCAATACTAACTCTCCTTGGACCATTGCAGATTTCTTATGGAGTAATAGATCACTTGTTTGTCATATATGTACTTTACTAACTGGTTGGGGTCAGGGATGAGCTTCAGGTTCTCATTACTTAGGTGTGTTGTGGCCTTAACTGCCAGATCAGAAGCCTTGACATCTTTGGAGACTGGGACCATTTGGTAGAGGTACCACTTTAGAAGCTTTTAAATAAGATTTATTGGAGCATTGCATGTGTGCTCTCCTTTTTCACTAGTGACTTTATCCCATCCTTCTGTATTGATTCTGGCAGCACAGCTTCTATCTTCACATACATAATGCTTGCTTCTTCCTGCTCTCTTCTGATTGTTGAAATTGAAAACATAGCCATCACAGACTAAACTTGCACCTCCTTTGACAGACATTAGAGGGGAAAACAGAGGGAACTTCTTTGGGAGCTTAAACTCTCCTTTGACGTTACATATATTGTGAACCTTTAGAGGATTCCAAGGGCCAATTGGTGCTTGATGATAGTCAGACAGGTAATCATCATGATCTTCTTTATTGATACTTGATGAGGAGGATGGAGGTGCAGATTTGTTGGGTGGTGGAGGGGAATTATCTGGAGTTAGATTCTTGTACTTTCTGGACTGGGATGAGCTTGATTCCTTGGGACTTGATTCCTTTGAGCTTGATTCATATGGGCTTGGCTGGGGTTCTGGACTCTTGGGTATCTTCTTTCTTCCTTGCTTGTTTATTGGAACCTCATCTCCTTCTGATTGATACCAGCCTGGAGAAGAGGAGGGGGCAGGGGAGGGCTCTTTGCTTTCAGGGTCTGGGGTCTTCTCCTTTGTCTTCTGTTTTGTTGAGGGCTCTTTGGCTGGTTTTTTGTTGGGGTAGGGACTTTGGGCCTTTCCAGAGGCTTTGTGTACTTTCTTGGTTGACTTGGGGTTATTTTGTGGCTTCTTGGAAGATTTGTTCTACAATAATTAGAGTAGAGTTCATGAAGTAAGAATAATCATGTGAGACATGAATAAAATTAAATAATAATCACTTGTTTTAAATTTTATTATTAAGTAAATAGTTTATAGAAGTATAGAAAGTAATTTTAGAGCTAGTTTATTATTAAAGAATAGAAAAAACCCATGTTTAAATAAAAAGTCAACATTCTGGTAGTCACAGTAGTCAAAAATATTTAATTTAGTTTTTCAGCATAAAAAAACGCTTTAATTTTGACGTCAACATACTGACAGTCAGCATTAAAGTGGAAAAACACTATGTAAATCACCTATAAAGCTTGGTTAATATTTTCTGGAGTTGGTTTTTTATGGCCAAAATTGATTATTTTTAAATTTAAAAAAATTAAAGATTTGCATATGTAACTTATGAAAACTAAATAATAGGGATTGTAGAAGGAAGTCTAAAGTACAGTCCTGGGTGCTTTGGCCTGGATTATCATACCATTGTATGTGTGCTTTTTGTTAAGTGGCAGTGTTTTACTAATAAATAAGTGAAGGTGTTGACATTCAGGCAGTCAGCGTTCTTTTATAGCAACTCTCCTATTAAATCTCGCTTAAATTATGTCACTTTGTTTGCTTAGCCAAACCCCTTTGTTGCAATTTAGGCGACACGTCAATTTGACATAAAGTTGACATTATAATTACATATATAAATTCTAGTTTTAACATATGTGTATTGGCTTAAGTGGACTTCCGGAAATAAGCTATAGTTTATCCAGTGAGTTTAAAATAACAGTAAATATCTAAATAATACAAAAAATGCTCTGAAAGTTGGCATATGTCTTTTTTCAATGCTTATCTTAATATATATTTAATAAAAACAGTAGTATAAAATATAAAAAGTAGTTATTTTTAGAATATTGTGTATTTTATTAAGAAATTTATGGATTCTTATTTAGGGTCGACATCCAGATATTACTTACTGTAGTTGACCTTAATGTAAAAGTACAAAGAAACTTACATTTTCATAGTAAATCATATTAGTTTTTTGGCTTAAAATTAAGCCTTTGTTTAAATGGTGTTGACATTATGTCTGTTCCTTTTTGATTTTGCAATTCTGACTTAATAATTCACTATGAAAAATTAGCTTAGTTTTGGAAATGCCTGATTCCGGCGGATAAATACCAAAATAATGTCAACTTACTGAATGTCAACAATTTGTCGACATTCAGTAAGTCAACTTGCGGAATGAGTTAATTCTGGCGGTTGCCCCCAACACGGCACCCCGGCAGAAATCATCACTGATAGAGGACCACAATTCACCTCCAACTACTGGGCTCAGGTGATGAAGGACTTGGGGTAAAGCGCTGTGTATCAACCTCCTACCACCCACAGACCAACAGCCAGACTGACCAAGTGAATCAAATACTTGAACAGTACCTACAATGCTATGCCAACACCAACCAAGATAACTGGGCTGAGATGCTACCCATGGCACAGTACACCTACAACAGCAAAGACCATGCATCTACTGGAATGTCCCCTTTCAAAGCCAACTACGGGGTTGACCCCTCATGGGACCCTAGCATTGGAAACAAGGAAACCAACCTGTCAGGACGTGCCTGGATTTAACAGATACACAAAACCCAAACTGTATGCCTAAAAAACCTGAACCAAGCCGTACAGACATACAAGGCCTTTGCTGATCAAAAACAGACCCCGGTAAACCCCTCCAAGTTGGAGATGAGGTCTATTTGGATTCCTGTAACGTGCCCCTGCATGTGCCTTGCAGAAAACTAGCTCACAGAAGAAGCGGACCACACAAGATCACCAAGCTCATTGGAGAAGTTGCCTTCAAGTTAGACCTACCCCCACGTGGAAGATCCATAACGTTTTCCACCGTGCCCTGTTGTTAAAAAAGACAGAAACTCCCTACCCCACCAGAAGCTCAAGTCAAGCCCCCCGCCAATCTGGAAGGACCACTCAATTGAGTACAAAGTTGAATACATCCACGGCAACCGAGTCCACTAAAAGACCCCCCAGTACTACGTCAAGTGGGCAGGCTACCCCCTGGAAGAAAGCACCTGGGAACCCTTGAGCAATCTAACCAATGCCAAACAGGCCATCCAATAATACCTTGAGAAGAAGGCCCTGAAAGGGGGAATTTTGGGGAAAGAAGGGGATGATGTCAGGAATGACCATTTGGATGCTCCTAAATCTCAAAATACGGAACCAGAGTCAAACCCTGGACAAAACCCTTTGCAGACCGCCAGGCTCATAGGCCGGGAACACGACAACCCGCTACTAATTAAAGAAGTTGCTACCAGCCCACCAGGATCTGAACCCTTAGCTGTCCCGCAGGATTCTGCAAGCAAACTGCCAGTGCAAGATGCTGAGAATTTCCCTGAGGTGCCAACGCCTGACACTGGCGGTTTGCCCAGTGAAATAGACTAATCCCCCCTGGGAATTATTCCAAACTCTCCCAAAGTTCCGAGGAAGGCACTGAACCCAAAGAGGCACCCAACATTTGAATTGACAAACAGAAGGATTTGAAGTCTTCTTACCCCGAAGCGGCCAGTGGCAGACTGCCAGTGCCGAGCGCCACAATGCCATCTGAGACACCTGATGCCAACCCGCCCAAGTCCAGAAAACCTGACCAAGAAGTGAAGCCTGGAAGTGAGGGATAAATACCTGTCAGGCCAAGACCAAAACCCCATCATCATTTTTTAATAAAGGTTATGAGATATTGGTTTCCCCAATTCTTGCTGTATTTTATCCTTGTAATCTTCCAGTTCACTCAAAGATCATCTGATCCCCCCGCCAACCTGCCAGCTACGTACCGCCTGCCAGGTGCTCTCTTTGGTCCCGTTCACTTCACGGAGTATCCCCTAAAGCCTGAGTACAGATACTATACCGCCGACAACATACTAGCCCGGGACCCCTTGGCCCAATCTAAAGCTTTAACCATATACAAACAGAAAGACCCTTAGCACATTACTGAGCCCTGCCTTTTCAGAGATAAATATAACTTCCTCCCTGCCTACCAAATAGACATGGAGCCACCTGTCACCCCCAAGCCAATGCCCGCCTCCGCTGCCAAACTCCCACTGGACTATACCAACAAGATTTTCAGAATTGTATATATAACTCTCACAGGAGTAATAGATACTATTGTCCCGCTGCCGGTCCGTGGCTGTGGTTGGGCAAGTCAATGTCCTACCTCATTAAGTTAGCACCAATCCTTTGGTGGGCCCTGATCACCCAGTCTGCAACCCGCCAGTTCCCAGACGCTAGCGAGCCAGCCAGTCAGGGTTGGTTTCCTGAAAGCTAGTGCTGATCACTTCCCAGACTTAGAAATTGACTTTTTAACCAAATTTTCAGTCATTAAGACTGGTCTTTATTTTATTTTCTTAGCTTTAATCAATTGTCTTAGCCCCTACTTTACTTCATATAAGCTTTTAGGAGCCTTTATCCAGTTATTGTTGCAAACCTTGCCTATCTTTCTATATTTGACAAATATAAACTTCCTTGGGTTAAAGGCTTTAGTTTACAATAAACTACCGCAAGCCGTCAGACCTTACAACCAGGCTTGCAAATATTTGGTCACCCCTATATTTGTTAATGTTCAATATTGCAGGCTTTGACTTGTCATTATGCTAACAAAAAATGATGATGAGAGGTGATTTGGTGAGAATCATAGACTTCAGTTTATCTCAAGTGATACTCTAACACTATATGGGGTTCTGAACGCTAGGGCACTGGGACTGAATCTTATTTCACAATTAATCCTGGCACACATAATAAGACGTGTGACTAACAGATGTTCTGTCCAGGCAATATTAGTCTGCTTCTGCAAAAACTTGGCAATTAGTTAAACTAGAGACCCTTTTAACTGCTTAACACATCTGTTAGCCTGTGAATCTATGGGGCTATTAAAACTCATTCAAGGGCATTTTTCACACAATACACCTCCATAAAATTGCCACAAGTTCTGGCCTATCATTCATAATAAGTGCCTTGGACAGCCAAACTGTGCTACTATTTTTTGCCAATAAAACAAGTAAGGATGATGATAAAATTGATTGTTGTCTAAGCCATAGGTCAGTGAGTGAAGTATTAACTAAAATGACCATAACTTTCTTGCCCAGATTGTCCTCAGGCAGGAGCCTGAAAAAGTTGAGGGCACATTTCTCAAAGAGTTGCTGTTATGGTAGTTTTTTAATGCCAGACATTGTTTGTCCCAGTTAAAAGTGGAAAAATTGGGAAAATAAGCTCAGAAATTGATGAATTTAGCAGATTTAAATCAAACTTTTGTCAAGTATATACTTCTGGTAAGTATAATAAACAAGATAAAGGGGAAAATTAAGGAGATAATGATACTTTATTAATGTGAGTTTAGAGTATTATATAGTATCATGGGAAGCCACATGTTGCCCATGTATGTCATGGCGGTCATGAGGCTTGTCCAAGTAGTGTTCCGCTTAGGACTCAAAATGCTTGATCCTCGTAATAGATGGGTGAATGATAAGAGTGCCACTGACTTAGTGATTGGCTGGGGAATCATTTGAGGAGTTACTTGGGGAATTACTTTCCTGAGCGGGAGTAATCAAAGATGTTGCAACACTCTTACAGACCTTGCCTACATCCTTATATTTAACTAATATAAAAAAATTGGGGGTAAAGGCTTTACTTATAATAACTTACCAAAGAGCTTCAGACCTTACAAGGGGGTTCTCAAGTGTAGACTTAAGGGTTGGGATCGATCTACTCCATGGTGAAGAAAGTTTAGGGGGTTCGATATCCAATAGGGGAATCGTTCGCATATCAAATATCCAACTGCTGGATCATTGGCCAGGGTAGATTTGATAGCAGCGGTAAAGTTTCTAGTTGAACTGGTCTTTATTAAGCAAGCTAGCGTCCTGCCAAATAAACAGCCAAGGTATCTCGAAACAGCACATAAAAGTGCCAGCCGTATGGGGAACGGGGTTAAAAAGCTTTTAAAAACGTTTTTAAACCTGGGATATTTAATGCTGGATCTTTAGGGCATGGACATTCGATCCGAAGATCGGCCGGGTTAAGCTATGTATCCCAGATCGGAATGCATTTTTTGAATCGATGTGGTGGAAGCGGGAATTGGTACCAAGCTCGATCAATAGATTTGCTGCTTATACGCTGGGTACCCAATAGGGTTGGTAATTTATGGACCAATTTATTGATGGGGTTTAATTTTGCAACTGGGGTTATTGTGCATTTAATTATGGCTCGGGGTTAGCTACCGGGTAAATTGGGCGGACCAGTCAGGTTGCATTGGTTTAAGGAGTTTGATTGGGATTTATGCTGCTTGACGAAGGATCGGATTCGTCACTAGATTGCGTAATTAATAAACGTAATTTGGCTGGATTATCTCATGGATCAAGGATACATGCTTACTGGTTCCTTGGCAACAAGGCACTAAACATGATGCATTATGAGGTTGAAACTGAGGTGTACCCTCAGCGGGTGGGATGGAATGTTGCTTAATAAACAAGAGCATCTGTTTCCAGTTAGGATGGTAAGTTTCAGTGAATAAAATCCTAGTTGAAATTAGGACGGCTCCATAAAAGAATGATTGGATAGCTTACATGTTTCAGACAGCAACTGTCAAACGTGCGAGAGCTAAGAGGCTGGGCGTATACCCCAGACAGGGAGCTCTGCGCACAATGTGGATGGCTATAAATAGCTCAGGCAGATGGCGAGGCGGGTAACAATGAAATTCAGCACCGTTTTTATCTCTGCGCTCTTCCAAGGACAAGCACTTGCCGCCTGTGCTGCTATGGCACAGGTGACCGAGTGTGTCAACGCCAACCTCAAGACCCGGCTAGCCGCCTGTACTGACCTCGACTACCAGTGCAAGTGCGATGCGTATGACTACGTAAAGGCATGCTACCTCAACTGCCCCAACGACCCCGCTGTGCAAAGCCAGGCACGCGAGTACGACGGCCTCAAGCAGAACTACTGCGCGTCTGCCTCCCTCAGCAAGCCTGCCAACACCACCACCACCCCTGCCAACACCACCGACACCTCAAGCACCTCGGCAAGCCCCTCCGAGTCCAAATCCCCAAGCAAGACCAAGGACTCCCCTTCCAGCACTCCCAGCGCAACTGGATCTGGAGCATTCAATGCCAATAGCCCATCTGCTTTCCTCCTTGTGCTATCCCTCGTTGCACTATCGCACTAATAAACTACACTAATTTCCTTCCATCTACACCATTCCTTAACCCTAACCCTAACCCTAACCCTTGCACCTCAAAATCAACTCCTTCCCTTTTGGATCATAAATCCACCCATTCAAGTTTCAACCAGATCAAACATTGCCATCCTATCAAACCAAATAAAATAAATTCTATTCTAAACAATCAACCAATTAAAATCAAGCACATCAAAGTACCACAAGTAGCAAATAAAGGTTAAAAACATCCTATATCGTAACGAAACAACTATCTATCGAACCATAGATGTAAACGTGGATAATTGACATAGCACCACCATGAATTGAACGGTACCCTATTTACCAGCATAGCTTTCAAAGTTTACCCGAACGTAGGCTAAGCCCAATTCCGATCCTGGCTTAAGCATACATAGGTTCCTGATAGTTGAGCAAGCGTGGGATATATAGCCAAATCACTTTAATCCAACAAACATGTGCAGACTCCTCAAAGATAACTCCAGGAACAAGGGTGATGCCCGATTCTAACTACGATCATATCATATAAGGGATAAATATGCCACCACCGGATCTGCAGATGATAAGCTCATATCAAGCATCTCAAAATCTACAAGAAAATTCCTCGTGATCCAAATGCCGGCATACGCTGATCCAACAAGGTCAACTCCTACCAGCTGCATATGAATCCATCTCAAAATACCAAAATAACTAGCCCGTTGAAGCATAGACCTACCTAACCACTAGAAGTTGTTGAGGTGATCCCAGCAACTTTATAGATATATTAATTTATATATATACCACCCTCTATCCTTTTATGGCTATATGGGTCATTATTTGTTAGATTAAGCCAAGGCGCCAGCTTAAGCATTTTAAAGACTTTTAACTTCTTTGGTATCATTTAAGCCGTAAACTTATGTTTTTTGAACATTAATATAATGCTTAGTTTACTTAATAAAAGTTTAATTGTGTAAAATATACAAATGATAAAAATAAATCTTATTTCTATTAACTGTATTTTTGCTAAAAACCCTTTTTTCTATTTTAATAAGCCAAGAATCAAATATATGAGTTGCATGGGAGAGTAATAGCAGCCCCAAAGCCATAATTGCTATTACCCTATCTTTGGCTCATATAATTAATTTCTTAGTTATTTTTAGAAAAAAAGTTGTTGTATTTAAAAGACTATTTACCCTATGTGAAATATAAGTTTTTGTTATGTGTCCAACTTCATGAACATGTCCTACTAATCCTTTAGTAGTATCAGCTCTCTTTGTTTCTCTGTCATCTGTGCAGAACTTTGCACAATAATTTATTTTGGAGTACTCCTTAACATCCTCAAATGTCAAAGGTGAAACATACAGCTCACCATCTTTCATTAAATATGAAAGATTAACATAAAATGCTTTGACTCCAAGCCAGCTTTTTTAGGCCTAGATTTTCTATCATAGATGTAAAAAAAGGTTTTTTGGGAAACATCTGAATTATTTACAAGTGACTCATATAAACCCTTTCTTTCTTCCTCTCTCTCAAAAACCATTTTGAGATCATTTATATTTTTTATATACATCTCATTTTCCTTTTGTTTAAATATTTTAGATAATACACCAAAATGACCATCAACAATACTTTTGCCATGACACTCAACAAATCTATTAAACTTAATTGTTCCTTTTATAATTTTAGGTACCTCTTTAAAAAGATAATATAAGAATTCATAAGATCTAAAATGATTACCATTATCAGTCCAAACTTTAATATTTTTAATATTCTTAAATTTATTATTTTTAAGCAGACTTATCAAACACTGACCTGAAAACAAAGAGTCATGAGATAAAATTTCAGATAAAAAGTCATGATACTCATATTTAATTTTCTCATTTTCTTTAAAAGCAATTGCAAATCCTAATAAAGAAATAGGTATTTTCTCATAAAAACAATTATTTGTCTCTATAGGACCCCCACCTATTTTAAAGTTTTCTTTATAGTCTATTACTATAACACATGAATTATTATCAAGATTATTTATATCACTAATATATTCTTTATTTTGATGCTTATAAAACTTTTCATGTAGGTCAATAGATTCCAAATTTTCTTTAATAGATTTAGGCAATGGCAACTTCTTTATACTCAAATCCTTTTTCTTCCTTTCTAATGATTTTTTTAAGTTGCAAATGTTACACATATCAGTTTGCTTTTTGCTTTTAATTATATTATTAGGAATAAGCTTATAGAAAGTGAAAAGTGAAATAGAAATATTGTTTTTTATTTTCATATCTTCATAAATTTCTTTTTTTGTTTTCAATAAGGAGTATTTTATTTTAGTTGAGTATTCACTCAATTCTTTTTGTAATTCTTCATAAATCAATCCAGGGGATTTTTTTTAGTGAATTGGCTGATTGGGAATGAATTTTTTAATGTGTGTTTTAAAATATTTTTTATTTTTCTTTCTTTACTGAATTGTTTTTTCCTTTTTTATTTTTTGAATTTAATGATGCTTTTTTAGCATTTTTTATTTTTTTAGAATATGAATACTCATTTTTTGTCATTTTAAATCCACGATCCCAAAGCTTTTTCAGACTGTAGCTTGATGTAACCAATGCTCTTAGGGAAGGAAGGTGCTTGGCAGGGGACTCTGACATCAATTCCTTTAGGTTGTTAAGGAAATCATCTGTCTTAGAATTTTGTATGACAGGTAAGAAGGTACTTTTTCCAAACTCTGTTTTTAATAAGAAATGCTCAACAAAGCTGTTAAGATCACTGCCAGCAGTAAAAAGGAATGCTTGTTTAAGCATAGAGATTATTTCTCTCTTAGTAGAAGCCCCCAGTGAGAAGAAGGGTGTCATCTGAGGTGCAAACTTGATGGGTTCCATAATGACAGTGGTTGGGTTCCTTGGCTTGGTTCAGGCAGTTCTTGCTTGGAAATAGATGTGCAGTTATCAGAGAGGAGTAAAGGTGTGGATTGTAAAGTAAATTTCTGTAAAGTTGAGCTTTTTAAATACCATGTTAGCTGAGCTTTCGCACTACAGGCATAAATCCCCAACTGACCCCCAACTTATCTCCTTAATTTATCAATATCACCCCTGGAGTCTGATATCATTGTTTATTTACCCCTTTTTATATTCTGGTTAACTGTTGATATCTTGGCAAATAGTACTTCAATCTCGCTCAAACTAGTATCATTAGAAAGCCCTTAATCTCAGCTTTCGGAATTGTGCTGCAATGTTATATTTCAGTACCAATTTAGTATCTTGAAGCGGCTTTGAATGTAAGCTTATAAAATTATTATTTGAAATAAAATATGCTAATTAACTCTTAAAGTATGATATTTTAATCAGTAAACTAAATTTAAAGTATAAATTATTATTTAGCTTACTTCTAGTAACCAACTCAAAAACCTTTTGTTTAAATAAACTTAAGTTTATTGTAACTTTTAACAGTTCATAAAAAATGAACTTTATATATCTTAAATCTATCAAATTTTTTTTTTATTTTTAATCACATATAAATATTTGCTTATATAATTAAAGTTGTATCTTATTTTTATAGATACAATGACTAAGATCATTTTTTATTTAGTTTAAATAAATTTCAACCTTTATAAAATTTAATTAAATAAAGCAAGATTTTGATACATTCTTTTTTATGTTTGGATTTTTTATACATATTATCTCTAGCATACAGTATAAAAATATAATTTTATTAAATAGTTGTATAAAGCCATTTTATTAATATTAAATACTTAAGAATTTGAAAAGAAAAACTTTTACTCTCTTATAAGTTCTTATTATATATTTTCTATAAAATCTAACTTAAGAATAAATTACTTATGCTAAATGAGATCACTGAAATTTCAATAAAAGTTTAGTTTTAATTTTAGTTTTAGTTTTTTTAACTTTTTACTAGATTTTTATAAAACAAATCCAAAATTATTTAATATTTATTTATTAAATATGCAAAAAAGCTGTATGCCCTCTTTTTAAAAAGAGGGATTCAAAAATTATTATATTTTAAATTAAATATTTTTAAAAAAGCTAAGATTTTAGGCAACAATTTAATTTCCAACAAAAAGCATCGTATCAGTTTTATTGTATTTTTATGTTTCTCTTTTTAGAATGAAGTCATTTTTTACTAATCAGCTTTCAAGAAAAATGGTACATGAAATAAGATTGTTACTAGCTTTTAATACAGTTTAATTTAGCTGTAGGTAGAAAATGATTAATTTAATATAGGTTTTTATATTATAAGGATTAAATAAGATTTATTTTGATAAAATTGTTATAATTATTTAAATTTATTGATAAGAAAATTAAAACAAAATTTTAAAGTGTTAAGTAGCACAGTTAATAGGAAACAGATTAATCTAACAAATAATGACCCATATGATGGCTGAGAGATTTATCACTGACCCTTAATGTACCTGGAAAGCTAATTGGAGCAGCAACTGTGGTGAAGTTGACTCCCTGGTACTTGACATTTTGTTGAGTACCAGGGAGTCGACTGCCGCATATGTGAATCTATTAGTATTTTTGGCTTAACCAATTTTAAGCTAATTTTTTACTAGTAATTTAGGGGGTTGAAACCAAAATCCAAGATTAAATTCACTCAAATTCAACTCTGTTTAATAAATCAGAAGGTCAAAAACCAATTTAAGGGGTAATTTATAAGTAAATTTACTAATAAAAATGAAAAAACCTGTGTTTGACACTCTAAAAGAAAAAGTGGCCAGTTTGACACTCTTTGAGCCAAATCTTAATTTTATTAATAAAACACACATGTGCTTATAAAAATTTTATTATTTACTATTATATTTTTATTATTAGTGTCCATAGTTGTCAATTAGGCTCCTAAGCACCTCTATACTGGATTTAGTGGTATAGACATTAATCAAATACCCCACTTGTTTTACATTACGTCATTTCCAGGGTTGTAGATTAAGTGGTGCCACATAAATTAAGTCCAATTTATTAATAGATTTCATATGTAATTTATAAAAAACTGAAACCTGACTCCCCCTCTGTTTGACACTATCCACTCACCACATGATTGGTTTTGGATTTAACTAATCAAAGGCTCAGAATTAAGGCTAAATTAATAAGTGACGCACTATGAGTGCCACTCAACACTCATCCACTCAACACTTTAACTTGGGAACTAGTATAGAGAGCTTCTTAATGTTTTAACTAACACTATGGTAAATAATTCACTCCCATCTCTTCCCAGCATAATATTATCATTAATAAACACCTTTCTACTTATTTAATTTTTTGACTTATGTTGTTTTATTTTATTTTTTGAGCATATGAAACTGCCTTGCTTTTGGTTTAACCTTTGAACCTGTTTTTAAATTAAGCAAGTTTTATATATAAAAAACAGTAATTTTGATTTTTCTGCTCAACTCCAGGAAACCCAACAGTGAGAATTCAGCTATTTTTAGCTGATTGACAGTGCCAAAGTTGACACTTTACTATGTTTTGAATATTCAACCCTCAATAAAAAATTCCACATAACAGTTTTTTTCAATTATAATCTGCTACTCTTCCTGCTACTCCCCATATAATTATTATATACTTTATGTTATTTTTAACTATACTCTTTCATTGATTTAACTAATATGTTATGCTAAATCTAACATATTTGATGCTTCATCATAAAATCATGTATTTTCTATGTTTTAACCTTTATATCTATACTTGAGTTTCTATTTTTCTTCTATTTACTTTGTTATGTTTTTTTCTTGATAAATAAAATTTTGTTTGCATACTTTTTACTCAAGTTTTCCTTTGCTTTACCCCTTTGTGTTTGATATATCTTCTCAGTTATTTTATTTACAGAATCAAACTTTTCTTTAGCCAAGATCATCCAAATCAAGCAAACAGCCCAAGCGCCAAGCATTCAAGGGCTTCAAGGGACCTGCCACCACTGCCAAGCATACCAAGAAGCCTGCAAAGTCAAAGTCTTCCACTCTCCCCACTCCATCATTTCTCACTCCTCCCCCCTCATCTTCCCCTTCACCCTCACCTTCCTCTCACCACTCATCACCCAATAAATTTGACAATGATCTAATTGACCACTCCTTTTATCAGTCAGAGGCCAACTCTAAGCCATCTAAGGAGCACCACACCAAGAAAGAAAAGGCTGCCAATAAGCCCACCTCTTCTTTTAGTAAGAAAAAGGAGGCATTCAAGAAGGCCTCAAAAAACTTTTCCCTCCTCCTCCTGATGGCTCTTCTCTCCCTCTCTCATCTGACCCCCAAGATGAGCCTGAGGAATACTCCAAGAAGTTCAAAGCTTCTGGTCACATGGCTTGGGATTCACTGGCCATCCACAACATCTGTAATGTGGACAGAGAGTTCAAAGTTCCTAAGCGCTTCCCCTGTTACTTTCCCATCATGTCTGTAAAGGTCAGCCCTGGGTACAGCGCTGATAATTGTATCTTTAAATTTAACAATCCAAAGTGCCAAACCAAAAGCAAGCACCTTATCTGTGAGGATAAGACTTGTGGGGCCCGCCTGAACACCAAGGCAGGGAGCGGGTCACAGCCAATAAAGGGGAGCACATCTGTGAGCCCCCTAATCATTTAATTACCATGATGCCCAAGGGGTATCTTGTGCAAGTGATTCCCACCTCTGCCAATATCCAAGCTTCCAATTTGGTCATCAAGGCCTTGTGGCACTTAAAGCCCAACAATCTCAAGTTGGTGCCACTCAAGAGCAGTTGGTTAAGTTCATTAGCAACAAACACATTGCTGCCAATCTTCCAAGGCCTTCAACATCCTTTCCAAGCTTACACTCACCCATGAGCTCAAGCAGCTTCCAAATGGGGAGCGCTTCCCCCTGCACAACAATGGGCCTGGCTTCAAGGACCGGATTATCTGCTACACAGCTCAGCAGAACCTGATGGAGTTGAAAAGGGCGTCAACCTGGCTAGTTGACGGTACCTTTGTCACTTTCCCCTGGATGTTCTACCAGCTCTAGATGATCCATGCCCAGATAGACATTGGGGTATTCCACTCAGGTTCTTTCTTCTTCCTGGGGCCACTGAGGCCATCTACACCCGCGCTTTTGCCATCCTCCATAAAGAGCTTTCCCTCCTTTCCCCCAATGCTGACAATGCCAAGAAGACCCCCCACACACTTGCGCCAACCCTCCTGATGCTGGAAAAGACCAGGCCACCCTGGAATTGGAAGAAAAAGTAAGGCTCAGAGCTCTGGGGCCTGACATATGCATAATAGACTTTGAGCAGCTGTTTAGCAGGGAGGTGCAGGGGTGCCACTTCCACCTCTGCCAAGCAGTTGCTTGAAATGTGCAGGCCCATGGCGAGCTTAGTAGGTTGAGCTGGAGGGACGCTTAGGACACCTACAAATCTGTGCTGGCACAATTCAGTGCCTTGGCTTTTTTAAAGCTGGAGCACACTGCCCAGGGGGTTGAGGCTCTCTCAAAGGATCCCTAAATAGCCAAGCATCCAGAGTCCACGCCCTTCCTTGAGTACTTCAAGCCCCAGTGTAGTGGGAAGGGTGTCAGGCAGAGGTGAGGTAAGCTGTGGGCCAAGGCCAGCTGGAAGGTGTACCGGGCCGGGGTGAATGGGGAGCTGAAGGCCACTTTGGCTCTTGAGGCGTACCACAAGCATCTCAAGGCTAACTTTGGGATGCAACCAAAGTTCAACAAGTTATTCTCCCTTCTCCACCATGAGCAGGAAAAGACCATTCTCAAGCTCAGAGATCGGGCTAACCCCGCCCATTACCAACCCCACCACCAAGTCCTTGCTCTTTACCAAGGCCATCCCAGGTGCGGCCAAGCACAAGTACAAGGCCTCTGAGATCAAACAGCAGCTTGAGATTATTGTCACTGCCCTCCTGGAAGGGGCTAAAATGAAGAAGGGGAAGAAGGGTGAAGAATAAACTTGCTCACTTATACAGTTTGTTGAGTATATACTTCTGGGAAGTATAGCAACCAAAATAAAGGGGTAGTTTAAGAATAGAATGATACTTTATTTGATATGAATATAGGGCACTATATAGTATCATGGGGAGCCACATGTCGTTCATGTACGTCATAATCTTGTGGGGCTTATCTGAGTAATGTTCCTCTTAAGTCACAAGGCTTGCTCAAGTTGTGTTCCGCTTAGAATCTGGAATGTGTGATCCCTGTTTTAGATGGTCAAATGATAGTGGTGCCACCAACTTAATGATTAGTTGGTGAGCATTTTGGTGACTCATTTGGTGAACTAATTGGGACATTAATTTCCCAAGAGGGAGTAATCAAAGATGGTGCAACATCTCCCCCTGGGGTGCTGGAAGGCAAAGCCTTGGGAATTTTCTTTAAAGTGTCAGGGATGCAAGCTTGGTATTGATCCAGTTTGGCAGAGGGGCCGGGAAGTCTGGAGCTTTGTTGGGCTGTTCTTGCTTTGCATAGGCAAAGTTGGTTGTGGTGCATACATTTCAGTTTGGTTTGTGCCCCAATTCCTTTGATAAGGTAGGTGTTGTTGGGCTTGACTTCCATGATGATGCCTGGTCCACGTAACCCTGGGTCCAACTTATGCTGGTTGTGGTTGACAACCCAGATTTGTCCCCAACTTGGAATCTTTCTTGTTGTAGCAGGATTGCTTCTCTCTTGACTCTTTTTGTTCCATGTCTTCTTGGTTTTTTCTAGCCTGTTGCACATTGGGTTCACTATCATCTGGCACTTTCTTAGGCAGAGGTAATTATGGTCCTGCAGTTGTACTAACAAGAGCAGGCTTTTGTCCATATACAAGTTCATATGGACTTTTGCCCGTATTACAGTTGACCTGTGTTCTACAAACCATGAGCGCTGTTGGAAGCATGTTGACCCAGGCCTTTGGATTGTTAGCAGATAAATTACTGAGGACTTCCACTAGTGAGCTGTTTAGTTGTTCTACTTGTCTGTTTTCTTGTGGGTAATACGGGCTGGCTGTGATGTGCTTTATTCCATCCTTGGCAAGGTAGATATTGGTATTGACAGCCTTGAGTTTGGTGCCTCCATCTGTGATCAGGAGGTCAGGTTTTCCAAATTTGCCTATGATCTCTTTTCCAATAAATTGTCTCACATCATTGCCTTTATGTTCCTTTGTGGCTTGTTACACAGGCCATCTGGTTGCATAGTCAATAGCTGTTATGATGTACTTTTTGCCCTTGTTCTCACCAGTCATTGGTCCCACAATATCCAACGACCATACCTTGAAGGGTTGTGTGATGGATAAAGGTACTACTGACTTGGGTGGTGTTTTGGTTTGGGCGTATTTCTCACAGACTTTGCATTGCTCCAGTACCTCTTTGATGTCATCCAGAATATTGGGCCACCATTAGTGTGTTTTGAGGTACTCATGTAAGTTTCTGCTACGTGTATGTCCCAGGTATCTGTGATATCTGAGGATGGGGTCAATCTTTTGTGTTGACAAAGTCAGGAATGTCAATTTGGATGCTTCTGAATACCAAAATACAGAACCAGAGTCAAACCCTGGACAAAACCCTTCACAAACCGCCAGACCCATAGGCTGGGAGCCTGATAAACCACTACTGATTGATAAAGTTGATGCCAACCCGCCAGGATCCAAATCCTCAGCTACACCACAGGGTTTGTCAAGCAAACTGCTAGTGCGGGATGCCAGGAATTTCCTCGAGGTGCCAATGCCTGACACCAGCAGTTTTCCTGGTGAAATGCACAAGTTTCTCAAAGAGTTATTCCAAACTCCCCCAAAGCCCAGTAAGAGGCACTGAACCTGAAGAGACACCTAATACCCAAATTGACAAACAGAAGGATTTGAAGTATTCTCATCCCAAAGCGGCCAGTGGCAAACCACCAGTGCCAAGCGCCACACTGCCATCTAAGACCCCTGATGCCAAACAACCCAAGCCCAGGAAACCCAACCAGGAAATGAAGCCTGGCAGTGTGGTATAAATACTTGCCAGGCCAAGATCAATCCCCACTGTCATTTTTAAATAAAGGTTATGAGATATTGGTTTCCCAAATTATTGCCGTATTTTATTCTTGTCATCTGCCAGTTAACTTGTAGATCATCTTACCCTCCTGCCAGCCCACCAGCTAAATACTGCCCACCAGGTGCCCCCTTTGGTCCTGTCTATTTCAAATATTACCCCTTAAAGCCTGAGTACAAGGACTACACCACCAAGAACATACTAGCCCAGGATTTCTTGGCCAGAACTACAGAGTTAACCAGATACAACCAAAAGAGCCCTTGGTACATTACTAAACCCCGCCTGTTCAGAGATAAATACAGCTTCCTCCCTGCCTATCAATTAGACATGGAGCCACCTGTCACCCCCAAACCAAATACCTGCCTCTGCCGCTAAGCTCCCGCTGGACCATACCAACAAGCTTTTTAGAATTGTATATATTACTCTCACAGGAGTAATATATACTATTGTCCCTGCCGCTGGTCCGTGGTTGTGGGTGGCCAAGTCAATTTCCTACCTCATTAAGTTAACACAAATCCTTTGGTGGGCCCTGCCCACCCAGTTTGCAACCTGCCAGTTCCCAAACGCTAGCAAGCCGGCAGATCAGGGTTGTTTCCCTGACAGACGGGACGTAAGGTAAGGTGTCACCACTTGGGAGTATTCAGTGTAGGGTACCATATACATTTTTGAACAGATGTTTGTTCTTAAGGACTTTCTCTTGGATGTCTATTGGGGTGCCAGGTGGGAACCCTTCCTGGAGATTCCCCATGATAAGCATGAGCCAGTCAGGGTCCCCATCAGTGCATAGGGCGTGCTTACTGTATAGCCTTGAAAGGGCGTCTGCAGTCAGCATTTCTTTGCCTGGTTTGTATTTGATTTGCATTGGGTATCTTTGTATGAGACTCATTCACTTGGCTTGTCTTGTTGATAAATGTTGTTGTGTCATGAAGAACACTAGTGACTTGTGATTGGTGAGGACTTTGAATGTTTGGGCCCCTTCCAGATAGCATTGTCATTTCAGGAGGCAGTGTACAATGGCCACCAATTCATTATTTTGTATGAGAAACCTTTGTTCACCTTCAGATAGTTTTCTTGACTTGTACGCCACGGGTAGGAAGTGCTTTTCTGCTGTCTGGATACAGAGTACTCCTCCTATGGCACAGTCAGATGTGTTGGTTTCCAACTTGTATACCCCTTCACGGTTTGGGTATTGGAGGATGGGGGTGGTGACCATTTGTTCTTTTAGCTGGCAGAAATGCTGGTCTTGTAGAGGTGTCCACACAAACTTGGATGTTTTTCCTGTAATGGCTGACAAGGGGGCTGTCAAAGCACCCCATTCAGGGATGAATCTTCTAATGTAGGCTACCATGCCTAGGAAGGTGCAGAGTTCACTTTTATTTCTGGGGGCTGGCATTTTGGTTATGGTGCGTATTTTCTCTGGATCCTTTTTTATCCCGTCCTTGCTGACAATATGGCCAAGAAATGGGAGTTCAGATAAGAAGAAGTTGCACTTTGATGGTTTTGTGATTAGTTGATTTTCTTCAAGGGTGCAGAGGACCAGGAAGACGTCTTCCTAGTGTTGCTTCAAGTTCAGGCTGTAGATGATTATATTGTCCAGGTAGATGATTGCTTGTTTCCCAATGTGTTCTTTGAAAACCTTGTCCATGAAGGTCACAAAAGTACTAGGGGCGTTTGTCATGCCAAAGTTGAGGACAACACACTCAAAGGATCTGTATTTGGTTCTGAATGCTGTCTTTGGGATGTCTTCAGGTTTCACACAAATTTGGTGGTAACCTGCTGTTAGATCAATTTTTGTGAAGATTTGGGACCCCCAGTGCATTAAAAAGGTCATCAATCTGGGGCAGGGGATACCTGTTCTTAATTGTGACCTTTTTGAGGGCCCTGTAGTCTTTGACCAGGCGGAGTTCTCCGTCTTTCTTTGCCACAAAGAAGACAGCAACACAAAAAGGTGACTTTGAGAGTCTAATGAGGCCTTTTTCAAGGGCTTTGTCTAGGTAGGCTTTCAGAGCATCATCTTTTTGGGGTTTAAGGCAATATATAGGTTGTGCCTTTGGTAAAATTCCCTTGAGGTCAGTCTCATTTTGTATGTCACAGTCAGGTGGTAACCCTGGTAGTGTTTCCTGGAAAATGGAAGGGAATTCTTTGACGAGCTGATCTTGGATATAGTCCTGTTCACGTCTGGATTCTGTATTCTTAAAGTGGATAATTTCATACGTGCAGGTGTTCCAATTGATCTTGCTGGGGCCGTTTTCTTCTTCTGTTTCTGTGATTTTCACAAATACATGGTCTTTCATGAGTGTGTCAAGGTGAGTTGGGTAGATGTGGTGGTGTACTTTGCCACATTGTATAGTGAGGGTAGTGCTGTCCCAGTCAATGTGGGGTTTGGTCTTTCTCATCCAATCCAGGCCAAGTATAATATCATACTTGGGGATTGATATGATGGGGCCACTAAGCGTAGTTTGCACATCTCTAATTTGAGTGCGGAAAGGTTTTGCTTCTTTGCTGACTGGTGTACTCCTGATGTCTGCCATGATAACTCTCTTGACATTACTTTGGACTGTTGGTAGTTTCATGAGGTTGGTGAATTTTTTGTCAACAAGGGATTGATCTTCTCCAGTGTCAAATAATGCTGTGCCCTGGTATCTGCAAAAGCAGAAAGGATAAGTGAGGAGTTTATTTCCAGTTTGGGCGGCAAACAGTTGAGGATTGCAGGAGGGTACTTGGATCATGGTGATTGAGTCCACACCCTGGTCCCTATAAAAGTCTTGTTGGCTTGGTTGGGTTGTTTATTATGACAAGTGTCTTTTCTGGATGAGGTGTCAGGGAACCAACCCTGATCTGACGGCTTTCTAGCATTGGAAACTGGTGGGTTGAGGACTGGGTGGGAAGGGCCCACCAAAGGATTGGTGTTAACTTAATGAGGTAGGACATTGACTTGCCCATTCATGGCCACAAACCAGCAGCAGGGACAATAGTATCTATTAATCCTGTGAGAGTAATGTATAAAATACCAAATAACTTGTTGGTATGATCCAAGGAGAGCTCAGCAGCAGATATGGGCATTGGTTTGGGGGTGATATGTGGCTCCATGTCCAATTGATAGGCAAGGAGGAAGTTATATTTATCTCTGAAAAGGCAGGGCTCAGTAATGTGCTAAGGGTCTTTCTGGTTGTATATGGTTAAAGCTTTAGATTGGGCCAAGAGATCCTGTGCTAATATCTTGTCAGGGGTGTAACTCTTATATTCAGGCTCCAGGGTGTATTCCTTAAAGTGAACAAGACTGAAAGGAGCACCTGGCAGACAATAAGTAGCTTGTGGGTTGTCAGGAGGGTAAGATAATCTACAAGTTAACTGGCAGATGACAAGGATAAACTACAGCAACAATTGGGGAGACCAATATCTCATAATCTTTATTTTAAAATGACAATGGGGGTTGATCTTGGTCCAGAAGGTACTTATAACACACTGACAGGCATCATTTTCTGGTTAGGTTTCTTAAGCTTGGGCAGGTTGGCATCAGGGGTCTTAGATGATGGGGTGGCAGTTAGTATGGGCAGGTTGCCATTGGCTACCTCTGGATAATAAGTCTTCAAACCCTTCTGTTTGATAATTTGGTTGGTGGGCAGGTGTTTAGGTTCAGTGCCAATTTCTGGGCTTTGGGGGAGTTTGGAACAACTATCATTGGGGGACTTGTGCATTTCACCAAGAAAACCACATGTGTCAAGTATTGGCACCTTGGGGAAACTCCTGGCATCCAACACTGGTAGTTTGCTTGCAGAATCCTGCGGGACAGCTGAGGATTTGGATCCTGGTGGGTTGGCATCAACTTTATGGATGGGTAAACTATCAGTCAGTTGCAGGATGTCAAGTTCCCTTTCTTTGAAACTGGCGGTCTGTGAAGGTTTTGTTCAGGGTTTGAACCCAGCTCCATACTTTGGGGTTAGGGTACAGAAAATTGATATTCCTGACATTTACTCTGATGTGACAATCCACATGGAAGGCTGTCTTTCAGGCAAGGTAATAAGTTAGCCAAAATAAAGAGAGATTAAGCTTATAGAGGTAGGTAGGTTCCTACATCTAGTTTGATTTTTATGCCTTGGGATGCCAGTAAGTTAGCCAACTAGTGATGTCTTATAAGGGTAAAGAGAGTACCCAGAAATGATTAGACTAATACAGTGTAAGCATCCATAGACCAGCTGGGATGATAACACAGCTTGGTTTCCTTTGGAAGGGGAGGATGCTGAGTCAGAATTGATCTTTCAGAAGACCAACTGGGAGATAAAACAGTTGGTGGCCCCTGGGATGATGAAGTGTTGAAGCAGCACTGAAATCCTGATACCAGCTGAGCTGAGAATACAGCTGTGTCATTTCTGCCCAAAAGGCTCTGAGAATTTATCTGCCTATGTCTTCTGGGTGGTTTTAAGAAAGAGTTTTACTGCCCCTGTTTAAGCATAGGGGGCCTGGGATCACCTGTGGGGCAGATGTCTTTAGAAACAGTTGCTCAACCCAAGAGATCAGGGGATGTCCAGGAATTAGAGCTGGTGACTCTGCAAATTCCCAAGCTAACCACTTGGGAGCAAAGAGGAGAGAGAGAAATAGCAGGAATAGAGTGGATGCTTACCTACGAAAGCCTTGGTGGAAGACACATATAATGGCTAATATAGAGATAAATGCCTATATAAAGGACACCTGTAGCGGCTAGTAGAGAGAAGCTCAGATGAAGGACATCTGTAGTGGCTAGTAGAGAGAAAGCCTAGATGTAAGTCATTTATAGTGGCCAAGAAAGAGATAGAAAAAAAGAGAACTAAATAAAAAGATAAAAAATAAAGGTTCATTTATTACTTTAAAAATAACAATACCAGAAGGCAGACAAAATTGATTCTGGAACAGGGAATAAGATAACACTTAGGCTCAAAAAATGTTAACAATTTGAGCGGCTTGAGTATCAGGAATTAATTTCCTATTTGGATCACCTTTGAACTTCATAAATGAACAAGTTTTGAGCGCTGCAATAATTGGTTGGGTAGGACATGCCACTTTGAAAAAGGCACTTTGATTTACGCCATCTCAAATTAAATTTGAGATGGCATTTTTTGCATTAGTGATTTTGAATCACAAAAAAATAAAAAAATAATAAAATAGTTAAAATTCACTTATAATTTTATAATGTGGCATCTCAAAAGTACACCATCTTGATTTTGGCATTTTGAGTCAAATTAATTAAATCTTATTTTGCTAACTTTATTTACATATGAAATCACTTAGTGTGAGGCGTTTTTACGGCATCTTGATTTTACTTCATTTCAAATCACGCTATTTATCTTTAACTAAAATAAGCTTATTCCTGCACTAAAATAAAGCCTGTTGTATAAAATAAGAAGATATTCCTATATTATTAATCCAAGAAAATTATACTAAGAACAACTTAAAATAACACCACTATGGTTGTGGTTCAGGGCGCTGTCTGCAGATATTACCATATTGAGATTACTACCCTATAAGGAAAAGTATAGGGGAACTGCTTCCCTTTCTTGCGTTTTTGGTTGGAGAGTTACCCATTGAAACATAAAGATTGATTTCCAATTAGCCACTAATTGACATACCTGCAGCTAGCCGCAGATGCGTAGATTGATGACTCATTGGAGGAGCCTATACATATGGCAATTAGTAGCTCATCAATTTCCCCAATTTTTAATTTGGTATAGAGACCTTTTGCTCCTTACCAATAAATATGACCCCCAGATGAACATTCTGAAACCATATTCTAGACCTAGTTCCCAAAAATTGGCCCTACTTTTGCTGTAACCACCTGACTTCAGTCAGGATGACTCACCCTTTCTTTTCCCTCCCCCATTTTTAACTATATAAGGCCCCCAGATAGCCACAATAAAGACATCATTGAATAGAACATAACAACCAGCTTAACATTCTTAGATTACTTGCAGAGCTCAAATAGAGAAGTTCTGTTGTGTAAGGAGATAATAGTCCTGCTGTGTTCCCCCAGTTGCTGCTCAGCTACTCCAACCTTACCCTTAGAATCCTTGAGCACTACAATGGTAGTCCTACTAGTGATTGTCATTGCTGGGTAAAAAATAGTTTTGCTATATGTACTTTATAACTTATCTATACATGGATACATTGATAGGAGTTCTCTTAATAAAATATTTTAATAGTGATTTCAATATAAAGGAAGGTGATTACGCCATTTTGATTTACGTCACTTCAAATTCCACTGGGTTTTGTATCACCCAATTGATTCAATGCGCACAATGGATAGGGAAAAATAATGGGGAATTATATATGACGCCATGCTACGCTATATCAATTTCCCAGTTGCAATTCTTGCTTTTCACTTTTAAAAAGTACATTTTCACGTTAAAAACCATAGTATTAAAAAATGTAAGAAATTCACTGAAACTTTGCAAAGATATATTTTTCCTTCTCTAAACAACTGGGTACTTTTTATCCCCAGTTTTATAAGCTAGTTTTTGAGAAATTCAAGTTTTATTATTTGGCCTGGTTGAGGTAGCTCCATCATAAATTTGTTAATTTAATATAAAAATGCTCAAAAACACTATGTTTTTGAGCTATGGCACCTCAATTACATCACTTCAAAAACGCCATTTTGACTGAAAGTTTTCAGTCAAAACTCAAAGTTTTGCATACTTGTGTTACTAGTAAAAAAATATTTTTACAATATAAAAAACATTGAAAGTTCGATAGTATATATTTTTAGATTTCCTCTACAATTCTATGTAAAAAAATTTACTACCTTAATATTAAAAAAATCTTATTTTCTCAATTAAAAACAACCCCCAAAATTCCCATATTTTGATGCTAATTCACTTTTAGATGCCTCCCAAGCCTACCACTAAAGCTGTGCCCAAGGCCTCCAAGGCTTCAAAGTCCAAGATCACTCCTCCCAAGGCCAAAACTACCCCTAATAAGCAGCCTGCTAAGGGTAAAGCTCCTCCCAAGACACCTACTCTCTCACCAGAGCCTGAGGAAACAAGCCCAACCCCTCCCCATTCTCCTTTTGTTTACTCCCTGTCAGACCCTCAAGAGAAGTGTTTCAACTTCAATTGCTATTCTGGCCCCACTTCAGAGCCTGAGGATGAAGAGGAGCAGGATCCTGAGCCTGGTGCTCCTGCAGATGAGCCAATTGAGCTCTGGGATCTTAACTCAATCCACAATGTATGCAACCAAAATGGCACCTTTGCTATTCCCACAATGTACCCTATCAGCTACTCTATAATGACCAAGAAGGGGAGTGATGGCTTTGTATAAAAGGGATACAGCTTCAGCTGTAATAACGAGAAGAACCCCATCTGTCAACATCACTTCAAATGTGATAATGTTGGCTGCCCTGCTAGACTCACCACTTATGGGTTTACTCAATTTAAAGCCCTAACTGTCAACCATGACTGCAACGAGCCTTTTGACCCTCTCTATCAACTTATCTGCTGGTTTCTTTGCCAGGTGATCACAACCACAAAGGATCAAACTGCAACTTAGGTTGTCAACAATGCACTCCTTAATTTAAATGATACCCAACTAGCAACTGTTGGTGGCGCCTCAAAATTACATAGATATCTCACTGATCAGAGATATGCTCTGAGCACTGAAGGTGTCAGTGCAAGCTCCATTGACCAATTGATTGTTACCAAGGAGCAAAAACTATCTTGCCACGAGGAGAGATTCCTTCTTCAAAACAATGGTCAACATGCTCCAGAGTGCATAATTTGCTTTTCCACAAGCCAGGATCTGTGCAACCTTTTAAAATGCAAGACCTAGCTTGCAGATGGAACATTCTCAACCTGCCCAAAGCTCTTAAGCTAGCTTTGGAATATCCATGGGCAGGTCAGTAATCTAGTTCTTCCCCTTTTCTTCTTTTTCCTTCCCAATAAGAAGCAGGAAACATATGTATGGGCACTCACAATTTTAAAGGCCAAACTTGATGAAATCCTCCCAACTATTGAAGAGGAGCCCAAGGAGACTAGAGGGCGCAAGAAGAAATCCATCTCCCAAGAAGAAGACGCTCCCACCCCAATCAAGAAAAATACAGAAAGCCTTCCCTACCATGAATATCTGGTAGTGGATTTTGAACAGGCTCAGGCAAATGCCTTTATTTGAGTCTTCAAGAGCTCCTGTCAGGGATGCTACTTCCACTTCTGGCAGGCACTCTGCCGCCGCCTCCAAAAGTGCTCTGAACTTAATGAACTGGTCTACAATGAAGGCACCAAAGAAGCAAAGGACGTTTTTAATTGCTTTGCTGCCCTTGTACTTGTGCAAAAGGAGGAGAACAATGCCTTTTATGATGCCCTCCTCCGCCATCCCTATATCCAGGCCAACCAGGCAGCCTTTGTGCCCTTTATTGAGTATTTGAGACTCAATGGGTTGGCATCTTCCAAGGAGCACGCCACATTAGAAAAGGCGGTGACTCAATCACCTGGAACTGCTATAAGCAGTTCAAAGATGGGTTGATCAAGACCACCTCTTCCCTTGAAGGGTGGCATAGCCAGTTTGCCACAAGGGTTAGGGTTCATAAGCCTAAATTCAATAAGATCATGGTCCACCTCAAAGCCCAACAAGCCATCTCTGCCTGCCTCTTTAAGACTGGTATGAAGACAAAAGGCAACCCCCCAAGCAGACCAAAGCAGTGAAAAAGTATACAGAGATTAGCAAGGTGGTCCTTGCCTACTATCCCAAGGATAGTAAGCTTGAGCATCTTCAAGCCATCTCAGTTGCTCTTTCCACTAATGTTTGAGCCTATTTGCAATAAATTCTTCTTTATATTCTCTATTATTTCCTTTGATTTTACCATTCTTTGACTTTTTTTGGTATTTGGTACAAATATATGCTTATTTTAAAGTATAGTTTGTAGTTAAAATAGATGAAAATAGTTTTTTTGGGATTGAATTTAACTTTTGGGCTTTACCCAACTATGTTGCTAAAAATTGATCCCATTTTCATATTGCAGATTTGGAATTCTGAGGCTTTTTTAAGATTATAAATGTTTTTTGAACTTTATTTTTTGAGAATTTTTTGGGTTATTTTTGGAGTTCAAAAAATCTAAAATTTTAAAACTGTTTTTCCTTAGTCAAAATGCCGTAAATCAAAATGGCGTTTTTACTATAAAATTGAAATAGCTAAAAATCAAGATGGCATATTTCAAGATGGCGTTTTTTGAGATGCAGTTTTCAAAATGGAATGACCTACCATTGATTGAGCTGAGGACACATTCACTGATAAACATCATTAGCTGGAAGCCAAAATATTTAAGTATTATGGAGAAAATAGTGGATTAATAGTTTAAGATTTTGAGAAAGTAAGTGTATAAGCTTATTTTATTATAAGAAAATGTGAGTTTAAATAGTTTAAGCTTTTGAAGAAAGCCCTTCTGAAGGTGGAAATGTTGAGAAAAGAGCATTATAAGTAGGAGGCTGACTGAAAAGTTGAAGGGATCTTTCAAAAATACTTTGTTTGCAAGAAGGATCTTTGTTGAGCGCTTGGTCTGAATCTTGATGGTTACACATATGTTTGGGTTGAAATAATCAGATGTTTTCTGAGATGTGCATAAGTTCTTTCTGGAGGCCTAGCTGTTCAAAAGAGCTCCAAAATGGTGGAAAATCAGAAGGTTTTCAAGGGAAAGCTAGAGATATGAGAGAGATAAAAGCATGAGGAAGGACCAGAAGCAGAGCAGAGCAATAACAATAGCATTGGCAAGACCAAGGCCAAAGGCAATTTCAAGACCAAGAACAAGTTATAACACATAATTTTTCTAAGAAGATCTTCCTTTTGTGTTAAAAAAGACTTTCTCAACCCTTATTCTCCCTTTTGGGATCATCAATATTCACTTTTGTCTTTTTTATAGAACTAGTATCCCTGAGAATGTCAGCCCAACCCAGCTGATCCCTGGCTTTAACCCAGGATACACCTTGGTGATATCCTAGAAGCAGGAGGTAACCATCAGCATTTAAACTATCTACATGTAACTTCCTCTATTTCAACAATTTCCAATAAATATTTTTGTACTTTTGTTTATGTTTATTGATTTTTTACCTTAAGTAATTGTTCCTGATGTTAAAAGTTAAGTTTGATTTTAATTTTCAAGTTTTAAGTAAAATAGTAAAAAATAAAGCCAAACTAAAAATTGGGATTTTCAACATGAAGGATGTTACATGAAGACAATTTAAATTATGACAGTTGCCAAGCAGAATTTTCACACTCCCTCTCAGGTAAAGCAACCCAACTGTATTATTACCTTAGTTGGTATCAAGATTTTAATGCTAACTGAGCACATCCATCTCAGTGAAGAAGCCTAGCTGTATTATCACTTTGAGAGAGGAATCTAGAATAACAAAGTCTGGTTTCCATCCTGATGGAACCATCCACCAGAATGTCATCTATTGCAGGACTGAAATGGCCTCTCTAAGAGGCCTCCAGGGAGAGGCAGGACGGGACAAGGGTGAGAAACAGGCGTTTAAACCCATAACCAAGGCACCTGGCAGTAACCATAGAGAACAATCCCAGGTGGGATGAGAAGCTGGACTCATAGAAGAAAGTTGCTGCAAGGAGGGGAGAGAGCGGTTTAAAAATGAGATAAGTTGGTGTAGTTCTGATCTGTGAAAAGGGATTTATCAATGTCTGGCTCCTGGAAAGGTGAGAGGTCCTTGGGATAGAAACCTATCCAAGCTGGCTTGAAAATGTGTTGAGCATAGTGAAAAACTGGGTCAGATGCAGAAGGGAATTTGAGAGCAGGCCAGGATTAGGTACATAGTGCCGTGCAGCCAAGGCAAGTCTATCTGTCAGGGCCCAAGGGCTCCCAACTCTGATCCATTTAAACTATAGTCTAAGAGAAGTCCTTTATTTATTATTCAGACCAAGAATGATCACAATGGGGAAAAGGGGAACTAGGTTCTTTTTATACCATTTACATTGGTCTTTGAGATTCTTCCATATTCTTCCTGAAGGTCTTTGTCTCTCTATTTGGAGGGTCATACTAAGAGTTTGAAACATCAGCTGACTAATTCTAGTCATATTCTTTTGGTCAGATTTGAACTTCGTGGTTTGCCTCAGTTGGTCATCTAAAAATACTTCAGATGGATTCTCCTTATCTGGGGCTTTCATTTGAGCGTAATGACATCCAAAACTGATCACTGGAAGCTGAGATATGGTTGGATTTGCCCGCTTACTAATTGTTGCTTGTCTTGATTTGAAATCCAATCTTGCAACCATTTTGGGACATGTTGACAGGATTTTTGAACTCGGCTCTTTAAATTGCCATAACTTTTGATCTAGGGTACCTATGGAGATCATCAAGGTAGCTTTCTGATGGCAAGAAGTAGCTTTATCAATCCAAGCTTTTAAAACGCAACTTTTCAAAGCTACTATGTCATGGCGGGCCATGACACTATCCCAAATGTCTGGGGTTGTAGTCCATAGCAACAGGAAGATGGGTATCATGGTCACCATAAATGACTTAAAGAAAGGAGACAACATTCTGTAGTATGAGTTTTAATAAAAAACTCTAGGCAGACGGACTTCAAGAACTGAGGGCTTCCAAGGGTCCAAACAGGGCTCAAATCTTCTTGGATTAGCTCTCAACAAAAAAGCACGGGCAGGCAGACCAAAGAAAAGCGGGAGAAGGAAGATGACAGCAGAAGTTAGGACAATAATATGTGTTATTAAATTAAACCCACAAAATACAAAATAAATTTGCAAAAAAATCATGAGTTTTATTTCATAATCAGAATTGGTAAGCAAGGGACCTGATGGCCCTTGCTTCCATTATATGCATGGGAGGGGTAATGACACCAGGTGTGTTATAGGAGGGGGGTTTAAAAGCAGCAAGAGTGAACCAGTTAAACCCATCAACCTAATCTACCCATGGCCTGAGCCCAAGAAATAGTAGCACTAGGCCCGGGTTCAGGAGACAGCAGCATGGTTGGCTAGTACATTATGAGGTCTCAGGCACAACATTCCCATTGATGCTTGCCTTTGAAGTCATAGCCAAAATTTCCCTAGAACAATTTTCTCTGGGCCAAGGAACCCCTGGCCAGAGACAATATTTGACTGGTATTCCACTATATGTGGAACTGTATCACCAATTTCCCAGGCCACAAGCCATGTGAGCCCAGTAAAGTGGGGGCCGCGTTTTTCTGTTGTCCTGCAAATTGTTTTAAGCCAGGACAGCACCAGGAAATCAAACAATCCAATTGGATTAATGTCTCCTCTGTAGTGAGAGGAGACTTCAAAGAAGGAGGGGGAAGTTTTGGCTGTAAAAGCCAGCAAAAAACACTCATCCACAGTGTGGGCAAGGTCCTCCAGGTTACGTAGAGGTTGTGCCTGGACACAGCCCACATTTTTTGGCTCTAGGGAATATATACCTGTCCAGGGTTAGCGGGACCCCTTGGAACTTTACAGGTTTCATTATGGTTGGCGGCAGCCTGCTCAAGATTTAAGAAGCCTAAGCCATGCAGATCTAGCCTGCCAATTACCAGTAGCTTGTGCAGGACTGGTATATCATGAACATCCTGCCTTTGGCTCTAGCTAAAATTGCCACTTACATTTAAACTGCCAAGAGGTTAGAGGGCAGGATTTTTATAAATTGGACCAACCAGCTGGGCCAGTACCTGCCAAGCTCAACCTGTGCTACCTATTAGATGCACCCAGGGTGCTTGGATAGGGTATAACAAGGAAAGATCAAAGATGAGTATCTTTGAGCTATCTCTTTGAAGATATCAATCCAACCTCCTCAATCACCCCTTCTTGGGAACATATTCCCTAAGAAGTACTGTAAATTCAGAACCTGAACGTAAAAATGCAGGATTGTCAAATCCTTTTACCAAGTTTTGAATCACTTTTGTGGGATGGCCTATTTTTAATTAAATTGAATTCTTTGTATTTTTATTTGAATTTTTAAAAATGCGGGAACTCATAGACACTTTGCAAAGTTCAAGTCAAACTGCATATTTCCAATGGACAAAATGAATTAACTGGCATCAGATTTGAAGTGTTCAAATCCATCAGCCATTTTCATTAAGTTTACTATGTTTTTTGAAATTGCAGGATTATCAAATCCTTGGTCCAAATTTCAAATCACATTTGAATGCCACTAGTAAACTCAGATATTAATTGCAGGAACTGTAATCCAAATTTAATACAGTAAGCACACTAGGAAACACTAACCCAAATCAAGAAGCTCCACCACAACTAAAATCAAACCAAAAATTAAATCTCAATAACCATGTTTAGACATAAAAAGTGATTAATCTTTAAAATTATCCAAAACAGGAAAGTATACAATATTGCACACTTCAAATCACAGCTATAGAAATTCTGTTACTATGCAAGGCTAAATCAAGAGAAAATAACTACTCACAACTAAATCAAAAATCCAAATAAATATATATTTAATCTAAATTTTATTTTATTTTATTTTTATTGACTGTCAATTGCATTCCCAACCAGCTCCTGCACCAGCCCGTGGGGCAGCCTGTCCATGAGGGCGTCCCAGAGGGTCCAAGAACAGACCCAGAACCCAACTTGAGGGGAGTCATGTCAATACACAGGCCTCCCAAGGTGTCAGCGCCAGCCAACCACCTCCCACATCCCAATCCCGATCAACCAGCCTGAATCCCAGACAGAAGCCACTCTCAAGGCCTGCCATAAAAGTCTCCTACACCAGGGTCACTGGGAACAATGAGGTTACTTACACCTCCACCGTATACCCAGTTGTCACCTGGCCCCGCACTCTTGACCCAAGAGTTGCTACTTTCTGCCCTTGCGTTTTTGATACCTCCTATCAGCCATTGGCCATAACTGAGATGCCATCTGTGCCTGTGTCTTATGCCACCATTGACAGCGCCAGCGCAACCAAGCGTGATCCCACTTTCTACACAAAGGTCCCCATCCCCTGTGTTGAGCCTGGTAGCCAGGATGCCATGGTACCTGCCAAGGGCCGGTGTCAGTTGACAGATAGTAAGCGTGAAGCTCTCCTCAACTGCTTGAACAGGGGAATGGCAGTTTGGGATATTGTGTCCCAATTTTGTGTCACAGCCAGATACATTGCCAACATCAACAACCAGTATGGCAATACTGGGAGAATTTTCAAATCCACCAAGGCAAAAAGACAGCCCAAACTCCTTCAGCCTATTCATATTGACGTAATCAAGCAGTGGGTAGCCAAGGATTGCCACCTGGACACACTTGCTGTCCAATCAATGCTTGCAACAGAGTTCGGGCTTTCTGTTTCCAAAACCCTTGTCTACAAAACTATGGTTGATTTGGGCTTCTCCTGGAAAGTACTGGGAGTTTTGCTGTATAATAGGAACAGTGAAAAGACCATCAAGGATCAATGCATTTATGCCAAGATATATCTGGCACTAAAGGAGACTGGTAATGTCCAGTTCTTCTATATCAACAAATTGTTGTTTTCCTCCTCACTCAGGTCTAGACATGGGTGGGTCAAGAAGGGGTCCAAGGACAGTGTAGCCCATTGTGCAGCTGTCTGTTCCCAGACCTATTCCATGGTTGCGCTTCTTAGTCCTTGCAGGTTGGATCAATATCAGATGATCAAGGGTTCCCATAATAGCGGGACCTTTCTCAATTTCCTCCGAGCCGCCAAGGAGTCCCTTTGGATAAATTACAGAGGCACAACCAACATTTTTGTGCTTGATAATGTTGGGCTCCACAAAGTTGATCTGATTGTGTCCAAGTTCCCCCCATCAACAAAAACAGCCATTCTGCCAGCCACCACCTTGCAGACTGCCCAATGAGACTCCTCTTCCTTCCGCCCTATTCTCCATTTCTGAACCCAATTGAGGAGATGTTTGGTTGGATCAATAATAAAGTGAAACAAGGCCTCCCTCAGGACACTGAGGATCTCTTCAACATTCTCAATATCAGCCAATTTGTGATGCCACCTGATGTGGTGGTGGCTTTCTATAAGCACTCAGAATCCTTCCTCCCTAAAGCCCTGGCCTCTGAGCCAATCAGATAAATGGGCGCTCTGGGTTTTATTTGTTTTTATTAGGACTCAAAAATTATTATTTATATATAATAATGTGACATTTGATTGTATTATAGACATATAAGAATACATGAAAAAGGTATCAAAATTAATTATACTAGGTAAGATGGATATATTTTTATTATAATGCACTGAATATTATTATTGGCTTTTTCACTAACATATAAATAAATTAAAAAAAGATAGAAATAAATTAGTTTATTTAAATAATTGTGAATCCTTGATGGTACTTTGGCTTTTCTAAGCCACAAATTGGACCTTGCAGGTCATCATATGATTCTTGTTATTTCAGTGCCACTATAGCCACACAACACAGAAATCAATGATTTTCATATATTGCTTACTAATTAGTACTTAGGACGCAGGTCAAGTATATTGAATATGTTTATCAAATCATATTACAAGGGAAAGGTAATTTGAGTTCTAAAAAATCATTTGTTTAGAATATAAGTGGAGTGGGCTGCATGATGCAGATAAATTCAATTCTTGTTGTTTGTTTATATAATAAATGAACCTGTACTTGACGCGCTAGTAAATAAACAGATTTATAAATCATATTTTATTATTAAACATGTTCACTTTATTAAACTATCCCTTTATTATTATCAACCTAGTTATATATTACTATTATAATTTAAAAATTAAAATTAAAATATTAAAAGTAAAATTATAATTATAAATCTTAAAATTTAAATATTAAAGTTTAAATATTCAAAATTTAACTATTTTTATTAAATTGTGATTTATTTAATATTGAAATATTTGATATTAAAATTTTTATAGTGAAATTTTAATATTACATAGTTCAATCTTAAAATTTTAGTATTAAAATAAAAAAAGTTAAAATAAAATAAAATTAATTTGCAAGGGGAAAATATTTATTGGGGGGATGTTAATTGCAAAGGGAATGTGATTATTACGGGGAATTATACCCCAAAATTAAATTTTTGGCTAAATTGTCTAATTGGATCCACATACTCTTCTGTATGTGGTGGACAACCCTGGATGTGATTGCTAGAGGGGTGGCGCCCTGTCCCCAGTGGTTGTTGATTGTTTGATAAAAGGAAGGCATGTGAGTGAATTGATCAATAGGTTTTTTTCAGGGGGCACATAGTACCCATATAATGTTGCCAATGCAAATGAGTCATACAGGATGTGCTCAAATGCCCTATATCCCCGCGGTGTCTTCTGGCAGTCAAGGGCTACACGGCAAATATCTATTTGAATAGGTACATCCTCCAACTTTTTGACGTTGGTTTTTAATATGCAGTGAAGGAGGATTCCCAGGTATACTGTGACATGAATTCTTTGCAAGGTATACTTTTCCAAGAACATGCATAATTTTTTGAATTTTTGAACTAACCTATTGATATAGGATGTTTGGTTGAACTTGAAGAGGGTTCTGGGGGGCACCTGACTTGAATCAGCCCCCCAGGCCTCGGCAAACAAAATAAATAAAGGTTTAAAATTATTCACAAGGACTGCATCCCCAACTTTATTTGACAGTGCCTTAAATACTTCATTAAAATTGCAGTTTTCAAATATCCAGTTCCAATTTGAAAGTCAGTTTTTATTAAGTTCTTTTCATATTTGTTGATGTTTGTGAAGGGGAATCTCTGAATGCTTTCATATATATTCATCAAAGTTTAGTTTGATATCCCCACAAATTTCATTCATTTCTTTGAAGTTGATACTTTATCCTATTTCATATGCTTTCCTCAACCACAGCAAGCACCCTGTGGGTGGTAAATATTCCCTATTTTTAGCTTCAATACTTGAAAAATTATTCATATTATGTTGAATTATTTTATTTATTTGGTTTTTATTTATTTGTTTTATAGGGGCCACCAGTGACTGGTAACCCCCGTAAAACCAACTCGGTGTATAAGACATCACTTCCGCGACCTCATCCCCATTCCTGGTGATGACTAAAATAATATAAGTAAAACATAAAAAGGCTTACTAAGTGTTTCCCCTGTGGCCCCCTCAGCCACAGGCGCCACTTCGGCAAACTTCATGAGCATTGGCTGCTCTTCATTAATTTTTCCTAGGCTTAATTTTGCTTATTTTTCTTGCAACTTGTGCTTCCTCTTGATTTTCATTTGATAAAGTTTCTGTATTTTGTGAAGTGCTCCTGCTTCTTGTTTGTGTTTTGTTTTTGTCTGTTTCCATTTGATTATTTTCCTCTTCATTGGTGCTAATTTCCTTTGGAACTTCATTTCCTTCAATTAGTTTGATCTTCTTAATGTTTTCTTTGGCCCCCTGCCAGAACTCCCACAAATTGTAGGCCGCATTGTTGAACTTCAGACATAATAGAATTGTTCCCTGGAGATTTAGTAATGCTTCTTTATTCTTTTTGTCTTTAATATTTCCTAGTTTATTCATAGCATCTTCTTTTGACTGGATTAGTGGCTGGCCCTCATTACCCAGCTTTCCTGTCACTATTTCCCTGATATTTTTTTCTTTTCAACAACCTTTTGCAGGTGTACTTCTAATTTTTTATCAAGTTATAGATAGTTGACATTTTGTTTGAATTCCATCAAAAAATTGGTTTTTATAGTACTATCTTCAACACATACATATTTTTCATCATCATTAATAAATTAAAGACAATAAACGTAAAAATTGCATTAGAATATTGCAATTAGACGTCAACTCTTGATATTTTGATATTATGTGGATAACTCAATGAATTTTGTTTAATAAAATCCATTGCAAACTTGGCCTTTCTCATTGTAATTTATTAAAACAAATTGTGTTTATATTAGAGAGCCATTAACGCTTAGTGCAAATATTGATACATAGTGCATTTTACAGCCTGTATATTTACCTATTGGTAATAATTCTATAAACTTTTTAGTTGGATTTTGCAAGGTAATAATAATGTAATGTGTCAATAGAATACTGTTTATTGTCATTAATTGGCTGATTTTCTTTGCTGTGGCAACTGTGCATTTTCTGATATTTACGCACTAGTATCCAATTGGTTGGCTTCACATCAAATTGCACAGGCAATAGGAAAACAAGCCGCCACCCTGAGACCGGATGTGGTTGGGGGTGCTTGATTTCCTATTGCCTGTGTGATTGGGTGTGAAACCAACCAATTGGATACTAGTGCGTAAATATCAGAAAATGCACAATTGCCACAGCAAAGAAAATCAGCCAATTAATGACAATAAACAGTAATTTATTAATCCATTACATTATCATTAACTTGCAAAATCTGACTGGAAAGTTTACAGAATTATTACCAATAGGTAAATATACAGGCTGTAAAATGCACTATGTATCAATATTATACTAAGTGTTAATGGCTCTCTAATATAAACACAATCTGTTTCAATAAATTACAATGAAAAAGGCTAAGTTTACAATGAATTTAATTAATCAAAATGCATTGAGTTATGCACATAATTTCTAAATATCAAGAGTTGACGTCTAATTGCAATATTCTAATGCAATATTTACGTTTATTGTCTTTAATTTATTAATGATGATGAAAAATATGTATGCTAATAATTTTAAGCTATTTGTAAAATTTAAAATATTGTATTAATTATGGGAAATGTTGATAATGTAAAAAGAAAATATTATTAATTATGAATTGAAAGAGAGATATTGACTTCAATAAGTTGTCACAAAGAAAAGATTTATTTATTAATCAAAGGACAGGAAGGGGAGGGAATGGGTGGAATTAACATTGCCTTCATCTGCGCCTGTGAAAGGGAAGGCATCAGAGATAGTGGTGAGGGAATGGGTGGTGGTTTGGGAGTCAGTGTTGGAAGGCGGGTGGCTTGATGGGGGGTTGGGGAGGCAGGGTTTATTGACTGGGAAGGGGCAGCAAGAGCTGCTTGCTTCAATTGCTTGAATTCTTCTTCTGTCACATATAATGGCTTGACAAAACAGATGGACTGGTGTGGGGGGAGGCAGGGGTACTTTCTGGACTTATCACTATCACTTGCATAGAAGATGATGAGATCAAATAAGTCCTGGACGGACGCGGAAGGGAAAAGCTCATACCCGTTATCAATTTGGGTGCATAGTTTGTTGTAGGTGGCAGGCTTTAAGCGCCTGAGGGCAGAACCAAAATTGTAGAGACATACATCTGCAAGATGCATGTTGGCATAGTTGATGGGGTAGTACCAACAAGTATGCCTGCAGCCCTGATTTCTTGGGTTGCCCATTCCCACTGCTCCATCTCCACACTCAGTACAACTGTGTGCACGGCGTTTTGTATGGCCCACTCCTACAGCATGGCCTTGAGCTCTGTCTGGTAGGCATACCCATCTGTGGTGTTTGATATTGCTGAGTAATAATTGACACCCAATGGTGAAACTGCCAATAAAACCCTGACAAAACAATACAAGATTGGACCACACTTTTACACATCAGATTGGATATGCTTTTCTCCATAGTCTTGAATACTTGCAGATATCTTAGCATATGACAGAAAGATGACGTCATTATGGGCCCTCATTGCCCTTCTTTTGATAAAATTAATAATAGTTGAATTTTAGGGGTCAGTATTCACCAAAATGGGGCCACTGAGAACTTGATTGGACAAGATTCTTGTGAGAGAGGGGGGCTAAACTAACTAAGTTTGGCTCACATCCCGTGAGAGGAACCACCAGGATGCCGCCCAGTGAAGAACTGGGATGACTGCTCTAAGAGGGGACCAGAAGGAGGACACTGGGGACAGTTGAAGGAAGTAGGAATTTAATTCCATAAACACAAGGCCAGTGATTACCCAAGGGGCACGAGAAGTAATGGGGGGGAGGAATGCCAAGAACCTCAGGGGGGACTGAAGCGCTCTCATACAGCCAGAGAAGGGGAGGCACTGTTGTTCTCTCTCCCTCAGCAGGGGGCGGAATATAATCAATGACATCCAAATCTAGATCATCACACGTCAAACTTTTCACCATGGCCTCACCAGAGAGGAGGAGACCACTAGGTAAATTGAGGATGCTAGAGGGATCTTCACCCACAAATTGGACTGAGGAGGAGATCTTTTCCCACAAGTCTGGCAAGGTGGACCACAGGAGTAGCAAGAAGGGCGCCAGAGAAAACACCGCAAATTTGATGACTGGGATTATCATGGCTGCGTTCCTTGCAAAATTTGGAGGAGAAAGGAGAGATTTCCTTAACTACAAGCAATAGTTTTTATGCTATCAGAGGTAGCTACAAGTAAAACCAGAACAGGGACAATAGAGAGAGGCCCAGGAGATCTTGTACGTGAACTTGGGAGTCTTTGGAGGTGATCAAAAACAGAAGCAGGTTCAGAAACAAACAAATTCAAGGAAAATTCAAATATAAAGTAAGTTTTATATATAAATATAATTGAAATTTCATGTTTGAATAGGTTTTTTGAAAGCAAAAGCGCTATAGGGAAAGAACTATATGCTCAAGCTTCTTTAGAAGGCCTCAAAAGAGATGCCAGGTTCAAACCAGGGGGTGTAAGGTAAGGTTTGAGGCAATTACTAACACTTTAATCTTTTAAGCAATAGGGACTCAAAACTAAGTTTCAGTCCAACCAAAATTTAAAACAGACTAGTGCAACACAAACTTTAATGTGAATGAACAATTGACAAGCAGGGGACACAAAGTCCCCTGGCATTGTAAAAAGGGGTGAGTTGCTAGGGGATAATCACATGACCAATTTGACTTGCATCCAATTAGCTGAAAGAGAAATTTTGCTGGCCAAGGCCAGGGGCACTGGAAGGTTTCAAGCTAATTTCTGCAGGACCAACTGATTGGCTAGAAGGCAACTCAACCAGTTCAGTTCATTTGACTTTCTGATCATAGATGTGGCATCATTTGATTTGGCGTTCCTGATTGTTTTTAAGAGCGGACGACATCATGCTAATAAATAATCCAAATTGACCAGTGTTTCTTCCCAGGCTGGGACAGCCAAAGCCGGGGGGTCTGCAGGGTAGGCCAGAACAAATATCTCATCAACAGTATGAGCTAAATCTCCTAGAGAATTGAGTGGCTTAGCTGTAATTTTTGGCCTTTTTTTGGTGCGGCAGGGAAAAACGGTTTGATCCACAGCCAGAGGTGGCAGTGAATTTACAATTCTAGCAGCACCCACAACTTCGTGCATCCACAAATTCACTGTTCTTTTGTTGGTAAAGATACTGTGGAGTCCCAACTGGAGATGTACCTGGACCAGGGGCATCTGCAGGTCACGTTCCATAATGGCCATCATAAGGGGATGGGCTGTGTCACCTTTGGTTGAAGTACAGGCACCAGTTGGGGTCTTCTTGATAGGGGGCCACAGTTGGCGTGGGCTCGCAGGGTTGCAGCCACAGTGGACTTTGCAAACCCCATTGCAGCTGTAATTTCCCTGAGGGACATAAGCTTCCCTCGCTTTTCAACCATTTTGAGAACAATCTCCAAAGTGATTAATTTTCTTCTACATATTGCAGGCTGATTGGCTGGAGGAGGGATGTGTCCATCTTGGGAACTGGATGTTGCCATCTGATTGGCTGTTTGTGGATTATGGGTTCCCTGGGTGACCACTTGGATCAATTGGCTGGTTCTGGGTGCCATTTTTGATATGTGATTTTGGTTAGCAGCTGCCTGTGCGTGATGGGCACACAGGGCCATGTTTGAGGACGCAGGAGAAAGAACACACTCCTGGGTGGGGCTTGCGGAGAGGCCTGTGGGTTGGAAATAACCATAGACAGAGGCTTCACTGTTGGAAGACCCAGTGTAGCCCTGCATTATTTTTTCAAGGCCAGGGATCATCTTGTTGACTTGGTTGTTGTTGAAAAAAGAGATAATAAATTTTTATTAAAAAAAATTAAACTCAAAAAGAGACGTGTATATTTTAGTCAATTTTATTGTTAAGTATGTTAAGTTGGTGAATATTACGCTCAAAATTTTAGCCGTCCTAAATTGGAATAGGACAATTTTTGAGAATGACTATGATTCCTAAAAGAATTAGTACAAATCCACTCTAGATCCTTTGAAATCCTTTTTGAGACACCCATAAATTATATTTATTTCAAATTCCTCACAATTATGATTTGAAACTTGGTTCTTGGATTTGACAATCCCACAATTTCAGACTTGTTAATTTTACATGATGTCTATGATTTGTTTGAAATTCAGGAAATCTCAAATTGTACATTAGAATCCCGTATTTCTGATTCATGTATCCCACATTTGTTTGTTGTGTTTTGTCTTTTGTTAGTTGAGTTATCTGCTCAAGAGATTCAAAATTTGCCAATTTAAATTAACCAAAAAAAGTCAAATTAAATGGTTGCTTTTATTAAATATTTTGTTTTTCACTCAGCTGAGTTGCCCGCAAAAGTGATTCAAAATTTGGACCAAGGATTTGACAATCCCACATTTTTACGTTCAGGCTCTGAATTTACAGTATTTTGTAGAATCCAGAGGGAGTGGTTCTGAGGCCTGATCCAAATAGTCTACTGGGAGCAACCCTTATTCTCCAGAAGAACGTTCTCAATCATGCTACACCATTGATACAGATACCATGTGATATATCTCTGGCCATAAGAGGCTCTCTTATCTCAAGCAAGATATTGTACTCTGTTGGTTTACCCCTTTTTGTATTTAAATACCTCTTGAAAGTAGTACACATCAATATTGTTAACAATTGTCAGGGCTAGCTTGTTGCTATTACCAAGGTGGATGTGTACCTGATTTCCTGCTCCGGCCATCATGCCAGATTTTAAACCTGGATAGGGTTCATCTAGGCTTTGAAACTTGGAGCTGTGATCTTAGCCTGTTAGGTTGGGCATTTGATACGTTTTGGGGCTGCCAAGCAGGCAACTCTGGAGAGGATAGGTCCCCAGGAGGTAATCTGCGGGGGAGATGTTTATTAGCTGGCAAAGCGGGGGTGTTGTGGAGTTGAGGTGTAATTCTGACGTGATTTGGAGCATTTGTGCTGTTAAGTGGGGATTGATTGCCCAGCCATGCTTGGTAAGGGTTAAAGGGGTTTTACAAACCACTTGAGCTGAACATTTGGGGGTGACTTTGATGGTTCTAAGCTTTTCATAATAAATTAGCTGTTGTTGTGATGTACCTTGTCATGGATAAAGTATGATGTTGTCTAGTTGAGCTAAAAAAGGTGTCATAACTGTGATGTATTAGCAGAGTTACCCAGGAAAAAATGTTTGGAAACTAGATAATGCCTTTATTGGAATATGGGGGAGTATATAGTTGCAGTGAGTCATTTTAAAAGGGACAATATTGTGTAGATCAATCAATTAGATTTGACAAGGGGTAGCTTGATCCTGCTAATGAATGAAGTGCCAAATCTAGTTGCCACTGGGTTGAGATCGTCATTGGTTCTTGTTTCCTTTGTGAATTCAAGTTGACATCCGCATTTGGCTTTGACACCAGGGAAGTCAAATTGGGTGGTACATGGCCTCTTGTATGGAACTTTGCCGGTGGGCTGACCTGGCTGTTTTGACAAAGGGATCATCTGTTTTGATTGAACATGTAGTTTCATTGATCATTCAGATTCCTCCAGTGGGTGGTATAAAATATTAAACTATAGTTTGAAACTTAAAGGCAGTGAATGCCACTACGTGAGCTGAAGTGGCTTGAAATGCTCTGTAAAACTGTGTTTGTAAAATAGAAAGGAGAGTGTAATGCTAATTGTATTTGGGATAAAATTCTAACACAAATGGGCTATCAGACATCACTTAGCTCGGTGGCAAATCCAGAGCATTCCTTGGCATAGTCAGAAGGAATGTTCTTCTGAAACAAATCAAATAGTGCTGATAGCTTGCAGAAACTGGTGCCTAATACGGGATGATGCTGGCCAGCAGGCTGGCACTGTGGCAGCTCGAGAACTTTGTCGTTGTATTTAACTCGCACATAGTGATTTTGGGTATTGGGGGTGTCTCTGGAATGAAGTGTTGTTTCAAACATTTTGTTTGTTTCGCTTGGCTTTTTGTCTTTGAAGAGTTCCAACATCACCTGGCGGCAATTAGGTTTGAAAAGAAAGTGGTTACCATTGAGCCGTACGATGGCCAAATATTATTGAAGCCTTCAAGCCCAATCAGAAATGGGCCAAGTGTACTAAAGATTAGCTGCCACATAAAAAGTACTGCTTACGTGTCGTGGCCAGAGTAGACGGCTAGCTTGGGATGTGGTTCTTTAGCTGCGGCAGCCAAGGACAGCTGGTCCTTAATCTCACCATACAGTCTACCGATGCCAACACGGGGGAGTTCAGGGTACTTGAGAAAAGCTCCAAGCCAGAATTGAACCTCAAGCAAGTTGAGTGCCTTCATATGCTTGGAGCTAACCCCCTCTGGGAGGGCGACTCCGTGAGCGTGGGCAGAATTAAGGGAGTCGTACACGAAATGGATAGATGAGGATTTATCAAACTCAGGACTAGCGAGAATGGGACCCAGCGCAGTGTTCTTGACCAAGTCGCCACGGAGCTTCTCCCAGTCTTCTTTTAGGAGTGAATTGTTCTCGGCATAAAACATTTTTCTAAAAATAGGGATCTGCTGACACTTGAAGTCCACCAGTAGGCTGTCTTGGTTGGGTGTGCGTGTACGGAAAACAATCGGGGTTTTATTTTGTAGAAAATCAGGAAACAGACCCAAGAGCAGGTGCTGCAGTGACTCAATCGTACGAGGATAGTCAGTGGTTCGGAAGTAGAAGTCATCAGGAGCAGCTCCCTCCAACTTCTGTGGTAAGAAATTCAGATGCTCAGAGTATATTTTCCGAAGATGCCGGCCATTCCGTTCCAGTGTAGCCCGCCCTACATCGGTAAGCTGACCGTACGTACTAAATCATGTTAGGATGATCATTGCTTGGAATTACCAGGAAGACGCCTCGAGGATAGAATTTGGAACAAACGGAACTTTCAAGGCATCGCGAGCTTCGACCACTTCGGATATCTTGTGATATAGCAAGACCGAGCTCCGAGGTGCGGCACCGCCATCAGGAATATGGGCCAACTTTTGATTGCCCTTTGCACAGAAATTCCAATTGGAAGGCAAGACTCCTTGGAATCTAGGGGCAAGAGGAGTTCGGTCCCCTGAGATGTCAGCAATGATAAAGTAAACAAAAGCTACCGTGTCTATGAATCACTATAAGCTGCTTAAGCTCGAGAAAGTCAGGATACAGCTTCTTAAGGATTTTGTCATCGATGAGAGGCGCAGATGCTCGTGGAAACCAATCAGGCTTTTCTTGAGTCATTCTGCAAACTGAGTCTGTTTTAAAAAAATGCTCAGTTGTGTTTATATTTTGATTTAAAGGCTACATTGAGAACATCATTTGAGCAGGTGTCATTCAAAACATTGCTTAAAAACTTTACCAAACACTTATGAATAGAGGGAAGCGTACAAAGGATTTGCTTGAATATTCAAAATGCCTTGTATAATTACCAAAGTTAAACCGATTATATTGGTTTGACTGCCACACGAAAAGGATCGATAACTATTTTTAGTGAGCCCTACCTCAAAAAACAACTTTAAACCCCAGCTTACAAAAATTCCTTTCTATTTGAAGTGGACAAAGGCTAGAATCAGAGAAGTTCTTGTGTTTAGCATAGCCTTTTAGCTGCAAAAATATTTGGAAATTTTCAATCTTGGCTAAAACTACCATAGCCTTCCATGTCACAGTAATACAGGCTTTAGGGGCATTTTAACAACGCACTAAGGCCCATGATTATCAGAAAAATTAAAGCCAACAGCAAAATGGGGCTTGGATTGCATATCGATATCTTAGCTGAGTAAAACACTTGAAAGATAAGGGTGCGATTATGTTCTGAGCAAACGATTTTTCCACACCCCAATATTAGGTTTACTCTGGCTAATAAATTCGGTTCTGATGCAAGCTGGGGCTTCAAAAGGTGAACGATGTTTATTCTGGATTTGACTTTGAAATGGTAATCCGCACTCCTTTTAAAAACAAATCACAAAAATCCATAGTGTCATGGACGATATGAAAACCAGGGTAAATTTTAAATAAATTAAAAAATTGAATATTGTAAGAGTCTCTGGCTATGTAAACGAAAAATAACCGCCTCAAATATTAAAATAGATTTCAAGATGAAAATTCCATCTCATTAAAGCTCACAAATTTAACTTAAAGCTTAAGATCTGATCCAGATACAAAGAAGTTTTGATTGAGGTGATTGATACAAAATTCATCAAGCTCCAACTTACTTTTAGCTTTCAACGCTAATTCAAAACACAAACCAAGAAGCCCCAAGCTTATATTTATTTCCTAGGACCCAAGTGAATGTGATGCCATTAGGCTCCTCTCATCGGGATGTATATGGATTTCGGGCGAATATGACGTAGAATCTAATTCATGTATTTTTTAAAATCATGTTGAATATAGGGTTGCGGCGGACCACCTCTGGACGAAACCCGGATTTTTCTTGGCATTCCCAAAAACGTGGATCTTATTTATTTTTCTATTTAAACCAGTTTAAAATCTGCCTTTTTTGGAATGCCTAGCAATTTTCTATTTTTTAGAGGTGGTCCGCCGCAACCCTAGTTTTATAATGTGCTGAGATCACTTGAAGATTGGGCTTAGGGTTGTTGCAGGTTCAGCTCGATGGCTGCTTTATCATAAAGCAGCTTTGTGATGCCGAATTCGATTCATCATCGAATATCAAATATTGAATGCATTTCCGAAACCGCTATATAAGCCCCAATTTATTGCAATAAAACTTACTTGATTATCTCTAAATTATTTCAAATATCATATATCTGTAATTTGGCATTACAGAAAATTGGAGGTCACGCCTAAAGTCAAACTTGGATTGTATTGTTGATTGATTGTATTGTGTTGAAATGTCTACTCCTTCGCATCAAGCTGTGACGCCCAAGGCCCCACCTGAACCTTCTTCCTCGGTTGTGGCTACTTCTGTCAATGACTCCTCCACGGCCATTAAGTTCTGGGCCTCTCAGTCTGTTGGCACTTTTAGTGGTGAAGGGTTTAGAGTGTGGCTCTATTCTTTCGAAGACTACTGCAACACCTTTAACCTCCCAGACTCAGCCAGATTAAGAGAAGTCGGCTCCAAACTATGTGAAGATGCACATATTTGGCACCACGACATGCTCTTCAAAACCTGGGAAGAGTGGAAACCCAAAGCTAGAAAGCGCTTCATTGGGTATGAACCAGACTCATGCCACCTCTTGAACCAAGTCAAGATTAACCAGTTTACCTCCCTCCAGCCCTTTATTGTGAAATTCCAAGAGTACACAAACAAGGTTTTGACCCAGCAAACCAAAGGGTCATCTGGGATTGAGCAGAAGATCATCTCTGATAACTTCCATAGTTTGGTAGGCATACCCACCTTTGAAAATGCCTTCACCCCGCCTACACTGGACTCATCCGTAAAGCCAATCCAGCCACCCTGGAAGAATCATATAACATAGTCTGTGAAAACTATGCTATATACATGGAGCGTGAACTCAACGAGGATGTTAAAGCAACATCTAAGTGGAATCCATTCTCCCCCAGCAGCAAAAAGAAGGAACCTTCAATTACCAAAACAATTGAAGCCAAATTCAAGGAAGTGCAATCCCAGTTTGAAGCTATCACCTAGCACATGAACGCCCTAGTTGTGGCCCCAGACCCATGCAAGGACCTTATGTGTTTACAGGCAATTGCTATAATTGTGGCAACCAGGGACACAAGTCCAAGAGATGCACCAAACCCTGCTCAATCTGCAAGAGCACCAACCACACCAATTTTAGTTGTAACCAACACACGTGCAACACCACTCAGCGCCCCATTGCAGTCATGATGGCAGACCAGTACTATCAGAACAAGAAGTGCCCTCTCACCACACCCAAGAGTGTTTCCTCTTTAAATAAAAAGAATAGTTCTGATTACATTATTGACCACTCTAGCTCTGTAATCTATCCATTGATCAAACCCAGACACATAAGATCTCAGGCCCCATCTCCCAACCAAGATTATACACCCCCACCCTTGAAAAGACATGAAAGGGAGGCCAACCCTTTCCCCAAAGAAAAGCCAGCTGGGAATGACACACCAGCAACACCAGAAACCCAAATCACTGTCAAATTGTATGATGAAACCTTTGAAGAAGGAACCCATGCACCCCCCACCTCTACCAAGTTACCCACACCACCACCCACCGTCCGCAACAGCAGATAGAACCCTGAACACCCCAACCCGTTTGCAGTCTTGGAGAAGCAACTGGACTTTGACAACCCAGCGCTGGCAGAAGATGACCCTAGATACAACATGATAACTGTGGAAACAGCACCAGAATCCCCAACCAATCAGAACAATGCAACCAACAGTATTGAACTTGATTTGGAAATTCATAATGAATTCCCCACCAGCAACAATGAACCTAGAGATGCAACATCAGCTGAGGGTAATGTTATTACTGACATACCTCAGGTAAACAATGTGTATGAAGGATAAACAACAGATGTGTATGTAAATACACAAATGGAGACATCACCTTTGATCAAGGAAGAGTCTTTAGCCAACCCACCAATGGAAACGTCAACATTAATTTACCCAGGCTCCACTGCAAACAACCCAATGAAGGCATCACTGGTGGAAGCAGCAAATACAACAGTCAACTCTCCAATGGATACGTTCAACACCCCTTTAGAAATGGGATTAGTGGGTAATAATAATTTGCACTTACCAAATGGAGGGCAATCATCAAAAATGAACAATGATTGTAAACATGCTATCCCTGGTATCCAGAGACATCCACTGGATGCATCAAATCTAAAAGCAGAAAGATTAGTGAAAGGGATCTTGGTTGACAAACTGTTTGCAGAAACAGCGGTAACAATCTCATTGGCAGACCTACTTTAAGAAAGTCCAAAATTACGACAAAAAGCCCACAGAGCAGTCTCAGACCTACAGCCACATTAGAAGGAAGAACTCTTCTTAGCAGGTACTGGAGCCCCGAGACCGGAAGCAGCCGTAAACAAACAAATGACCCACATCATTCTAGATGGAGGCACCTATAGTAATTTAATAACTGTTTAATTCCTAGAAACCTTACCTAACATCCTTGTTGCACCATCTGACGTCACCTTTATAATGGCTGACAGAAGCAAGAAATTCTGCCTTGGAATTGCAAAAGAATTGAACCTATGGATTGGTGGCGCAGAAATACAGATTGATGCAGCAATCTTTGATCATCACAAATATACATTGTTGTTGGGACAACAAAAAATGTCTGATTTGGGCATTACAACTCAATAAATAGGCAAAAAATGGACAATAGAGTACAACAACTTGAAGGTCCAATTATATGTTACCTTTGACACCCCCCAAATCACCAAATTCCTATGCAAACCTATTGAAACAAATATTAGTAAAAATGAATGGCTGACAAATAATCAAAAAAACCAACTAGTTGAAGTCATATAGCCATATGAATCCAACATAGTGGGTGATTTGGATGACTTACCAGAAGCTTCAGGCTTTGAGATGAAATTGACACAGGAAACACGCGCCCCATAATGTCTAGATTTTATTAAGTCCCACAATCTAAAGAAGAATTTGTTAAGAAAGAAATTAACAGATTACTCAAACAAGGACTAATCAGACCTAGTTCCTCACTTTGGGCATCTCCACTAGTAGTCATTCCCAAGAAAAGAGGCAAGCAAAGAATGTGCGTCAACTACATCCCTTTGAATAAGGTTACTATTTGCAATAATTATCCATTACCTCATATATCTGATATCCTGGCCTCCTTTGGAGGTGCCAAATGGTTCTCCAACATTGATCTCTTCATTGGCTTCCATAAAATCCTAGTATGAAAAGAATATCAACCTAAAACAGTGTTTTTTAGTAAGTGGGGACAGTTTGAATATATCAGAATGCCTTTTGGACTGAAGGGCGCGCCGCGCACATTCCAGAGGATCATGAACAACGTGTTCACAGGACTCATAGATGATTTTATCATTGTCTACCTAGATGATATCACCATCTATTCAAAGAAATTTGAAGAACACTTGGAGCACCTAAAGATTTGTTTAGACAGGATTAGAAAATCTAACCTTAGTGTCAACACAGAGAAATCAATTCTTGCAGTGCAAGAACTTAAACTCCTCAGGCACATAGTAGACGTTGAAGGCAAGCACCCAGACCCGGAAAAGACCAGAGCAATCAGCAAATGGCCCAAACCCACAAATGCAAGCTAGGTCAGATTGTTCCTAGGAGTTGTCAGATATTACCATCAGTTTATACCAAACTATAGTAATATTACAGCCCCGTTATTCAACCAAACACACAAAGACAGAGAGTTCAACTGGGGCCTAGAGGAAGACAAAGCTTTTAATCAATTGAAAGAGATCATTACCTCAGATACTGTGCTCATTTACCCAGACTTCTCAAAGCAATTCCATATCTTCTTGGATGCTTGCAAGGATGCCATAGGAGCTGTTCTATGCCAGGAGGTAGAAGGGAAATTCAAACCCATAGAGTACATGTTGAAGAAATTCATAGAAGCAGAATACAACTACTGTATCTATGAAAAGAAAGTACTAGCTGTTATCAGAGCCCTAGATAAATTCCGTTATTATGTGCTAGGACACCCACTTATCATTCACACAGATAACATTGCGGTACGCTTTATAACTGACAACCTAGGCACCAACTCAAGGAGGATCTGCTGGTTTACTGACCTAATTGATTATGACTTTAACATACAAAACATACCTGGGAAACAGAATGCAGTGGCCAACGGGCTGTCCAGGCAGTTTTCACTACTAACCAAGATGACAGTCTGCAAAACCAACTTGCAGAAGTATGTTGACGTTGCCACAGGGAAAGTGCATCCAAGGTCCAGAGAAGACATCACAGAATTCATAGCAAACTCCCTAAAATTTACATTAGTAAATGGGGATTTATTTAGAAAGACGGATGATAGGTTAAAGATGGTACCTACCAAAGACAAAAGAGTAGCAATACTCAAGGAAGCCCACAATGAGAATGGACACTTTGGCCAACACGCAACAGTAGAAAGACTCAAAGCAATGTACTGGTGGCCAATAATGTACAGTAGTTTTAAAAGCTATGGCAACAAGCAAAAATACTTTGGATTTAAATGAAAAAACTCAGATGTAAACAAAATTACAGATAAATAAATCTACTGTAAATTAATATAAATTTATTAGTTTTAATTTTGTTTACATCTGAGTTATTTTCGTTTAAATTTGAAGTATTTTTGCTTGTTGCCATAGCTTCTAAAACTACTGTACAGTGAAGCCATTGAGCACGTCAAGAAATACCAACCCTGTCAAAGATTTAGTAAAAGAATAGAGCACAAAAAACCAATAGTACCTATTATAGTGGCTAAAATATTTGAACTTTGAGGGATTAACTTTGTGGGACCCTTGCCAACATCAAAGCACGGGAACAAGTACATGTTAGTAGCAACTGAATACTATTCAAGATGACCAGTAGCAGCCGCTTACCCAGACAACACAGCACTTACCGCTACAAAATTTCTATACAAAGAATTATGTTGCAATTTGGGCCACCAACAACAATACTGAAAGACCAAGGAACACACTTCCAAAACCAGATGATTGTGCACCTAACCAAAATTGTTAGTATCAAACATAGATTTGCAACAGCATACAACCCACGCTGCAACAGACTTACCAAAAGATTTAACAAAACACCAGTACAGACCTTGGAGAAAACAACCAAATACCAGCCAAGCACATGGGATGACGCCTTACCTGTGGCATTGTGACGTTACAGAACCAAGGTTCATGCAATAACACAACTGACACCATTTGAAGTAATGTACGGCGTGAAGCCACCAACAATCAGACCTGCTGTCTTACCTGAAACAAACAACATAGTCAAACACAGACAGGTGGCTGGGACTAAGGCCATGGAAGCCATCAAAGAAAAGGCCAAGAAGATAGAAAGAACACAAGAAGGAATCTGGTTCAACTTACCTATATTTGAAATAGGTCAACACGTGTTATAATTAAAGAAAAGCTTAGAAAACAGCCATTTGGGGAAGTTTAGCACCAAGTGGACAGGACCCTTCACCATCTATTGACTAAGCAGCAACAATAATTACTATCTCACAAAAACAAGAAGGCGTTCAATTTATGCAACCAATCAAAGGCGCCCATCTGAAACACTACTATGATTAGTTTAGTGGCAAAGTGTGATGCCAAATTCAATTTGTCATCAAATATCAAATATTGAATGTATTTCCAAAATTGCTATATAAGCCCCAATTTATTGCAATAAAACTTACTTGATTATCTCTAAATTATTTCAAATATCATATATCTGTAATTTGGCATTACAGCTTCCAAGCTGAATCAGGGCTTGATTATAGAAGAGTTGAGTGGTGTAATGGTGAATTACAAATATACAATATTCAAAGAATAATAAGGTAGGGTTTATTTTTATGTGCTTGGGTTTAAATAGTGATGTTGACGTAATTGTCCAATAACAAATATTCAATGTGTAATTGAATTTACTATCACATTCCCTCACTTAAATTAAGCGCAGTAAAGTTTTAAATGTGATCCATTAATTGATTATGTCAATATAATGCCCTCATTGTTCTTGAGGTAGTAATTATGGTTGTCACTAACCTTGTATATTGTGTAAGGGCTGGCCCATTTAGTTATAAACTTCTTTGAATGTGACTCAGCAATATTGTTTTTGAGTTTAAGTATGTGTTGGCCCAGTCTGAACAATGGTATCTTGTTCTCTTTTCCTTCCTGTTTGGTTGTGATTAGGTAAGCTTTTTTATTTATGTTTTCTTTGGCTTTTGCTCTTATTTTGTATCTGTTGTTCCCCATGTCTTCTTGTTCTGTTACCATCTTGGGTCTGATTATGGGTGCTTTTACCACATACATGACTTTGAATGGTGTCACTTTGGTTGTTGTGTGTGTCTTTGTCCGGTAGGGCCACAAGGATGTATGTAAAGCATCTTCCCAGGTGCTTGGTTGGTATTGTGTAGTTTTCTCCAAGGTCTGTACTGGTGTTTTTTTGAATCTTTTGGTAAGTCTGTTGCAGTGTGGGTTGTATGCTGTTGCAAATCTATGTTTGATACTAACAATTTTGGTTAGGTCCACAATCATCTGGTTTTGGAAGTGTATTCCTTGGTCTGAGAGTAACGCCTTTGGTGGCTCATATTGTGTTATGATTTCTTTGTACAGAAATTCTGCGGTTGTCAATGCTGTGTTGTCCGGGTAAGCCATGGCTACTGGCCAGTGCAAGTAATACTCCGTGGCTACTAATATATACTTATTCCCTTGTTTAGATTTTGGTAACAATCCCACAAAGACAATGCCCCACAAGTTAAACATTCCTGTGGTAACTATAGGTATGATTGGTTTTGTGTGTTCCACTCTTTTGCTAAACTGTTGGCAGGTTTGGCACTTTACAATATGTTGTACAGTCTCTACATACATCCCAGGCCACCAGTATGTTACTTTTAATCTTTCTAGGGTGGTGTCTCTCCCAAAGTGTCCTGCTCTCTTGTGTGCTCCCTTTAATATGTCTTTTCTTTTGTTCTTTTCAAGTATTAGTTTTAGTCCATTGCTTGGTTTTCTAAATATTTTGTTGTCAATTAGTGTGAATTTTGCACAGTTCTTAATAAAGTTGGTGAAGTCTGCAATGGATCTTGGGGTGGCCTTCAATGTCAATACTTTCTTGAAATTCTGGAGGTTGTCAGTGTAGTCCATCATTTCTGTGAGCAGGGATAAATGCCTCAATAGGCTATCTGCAACTACGTTTTGCTTACCAGGTATTGTTGTATTTTGAAATCATAATCAATTAGGTTTGTGAATTAGCAAATTCTTCTGGAATTGGTGCCCAAGTTTTTGGTGATGAACTTCAAGGCAATGTTATTGATGTGGATGGTAAGTGGGTATCCTAATATGCAATAACAAAACTTGTCTAGGGCTCTAACTACTGCTAGTACTTCCTTGTCATATATGCAATAGTGGTATTCTGCGGCTATGAATTTCTTTGACATGAATTTGATAGGTTTGTAGGTTCTGTCCACGTCTTGACAGAGTACCGCGCTAATGGCGTCCTTGCAGGCATCCAAGAATATGTGGAACTTCTTGGAGAAGTCTGGATAGATAATTACTGATTCCAATGTGATTGCTGATTTCAGTTTCTTGAATGCATTGTCTTTGGTTTCTCCCCAATTGAACTCTTTGTCTTTGTGTGTTTGGTTGAAGAGTGGTGTTGCAACGTTGCTATAATTAGATATGAACTAGTGATAATATCCAACAGCTCTTAGGAAGGATCTAAATTGTGTTGCATTAGTTGTCAGGGATCCAACCTGAGGGGGGTTCCTGAGAACTCGCGGGCAGACAGCCCGCGGGCCCAGAAGGGAGAGCCCACCACAGGATTGGGGCTAACTTTACAATATAAGATAACAATTTTCCAAGTATTGCCCAAGGTCCGCTTGTAGGCACCATGGAATCAATCAACCCAGTGAGGGTGATATACATCACTCCAAATATTTGGGTGGAGGTGGATTCATCAGTGGCAACGGAATCTTGCAGGGGGGGGGGGGGTGTGGGGCGGCGTCATTGGAACTAAATATGCAGGCAGGAAATTATACTTGTCTCGGTATAGCAGAGGAGGTATGGTGATTTTGACGCCTTCTCTGTACACGGTTTCAGTCTCTCTGGTTCTAGCTTCAGGGTTGTGGATAAGGATCTCCTCCAGAGTAAACTCTGAATACGCTGGGTTGGGTGGGTACTCGGTAAAATGTACTGGGCCAAAGGGAGCTCCTGGTGGACGGTAAAGTTTAGGCGGCTGGTCTGCGGTTTCTAGGGGTATGTGAGCACGGGGAACAGGGCTGCAAGGAGTAGACTGAAGATGAAATAAAACTAATAACAAGTATGGTATGATCTGGTTGAACCAAAGGTTCATGTCACTTTATTGTAAGGATGGCAATGGGCATCTTCCTGGCGGCCCAGGGTATAAGTATGCCCATCTGTCATGGCAAAACTTTCAAAGATTTTCATGGCCCAGGTTTCCCCATCTACTTGGTCCTCCCAGTCCTTGGTGGCAACAATTGCGGGGGTTAATTCATTGGCTGACTTGCAACTAGAGCACTCCAATTCTTTAACCAGGTCACGGGACGGGTCATCTCTGGGTGGCCCGCTTTTCATGGAAGGTATCTTTGTTTCTTCTTCCGATGTGGCCCAGGTTATTCTGGGGTCTGTGGCTAACCCAGCCCGTTGATTGGTTGGGTTAACAGGAACCCCTAGCGCGGGAGGCATCATTGTAGGCAAACTTGGCTCATCAAACTTCAGGAGATTCTCCGAAGTCAAATCCAATCCTGATTTGAACCCCAAAAACTGCGGGCGGCCGGGCGGCTGGCCCTGTGGGCTGGCAGCCCGCGAGATGCCAGGGTTTGACTCCCATAGTTGAGGCCTTTTGGTTATCATAGTTGACAGGAGTTTGTCACTTGTGACATCATCCCCTTCTCCCCTGTTGCCCTCCTCCCTCCCGGCTCTCTTTTCCAAGTATTGCTGTATGGCACCTTGTGCGTTGGGTAGGTTGGAGACTGGTTCCCAGGTGCTTTCTTTGGGTGGATATCCCACCCATTTGACATAGTACTGTGGGGTCTTGTAGTGGAGGCAGTGTCTGTGGATGTACTCTACTTTGTATTCTGTTGAGCGTCCCTCCTGGATGGGTGGGGGTTTGGTCTTGATCTTCTGGTGGGGAAGGGAGGTTCCTTCTTTCTTGAATAACAGTGAGCGGTGGAAGACGTTGTGGATTTTCCAAGTAGGTGGTAGCTCTAGTTTGTATGCCACTTCTCCTATTTGCTTTGTGATCTTGTAAGGGCCACAGCGGCGGTGTGCTAGCTTTCTACTGGGTACATGTAGGGGAACGTTTTGAGAGTCGAGGTACACTTCATTGCCTACCTCCAGAGGTTTCCCGGGGACTCTTTTCTTATCAGCAAACGCCTTGTAGGTCTTAACAGCGCAAGTCAGGTTTCTGAGGCAGGTTTCTTGGGTGGTATGTATTTGCTTAATCCAGGTTTGTCCTGCAGTATTCTGTTCCTTGCTACCAATACTAGGGTCCCAAGATGGGTCAAATCTGTAGTTGGCCTTGAAGGGAGACATACCCGTGGATGTGTGGTCTTTGCTGTTATAGGCGTATTGCGCCATAGGTAGCATCTCTGCCCAGTTGTCCTGGTCTGCGTTGGCGTAGCATTGGAGGTATTGTTCCAAGATCTGGTTAACCTGTTTGGTTTGTCTGTTGGTCTGTGGGTGGTAGGAGGTTGACACGCAACGTTTTATTCCAAGGTCTTTCATCACTTGGGTCCAGTAGTGGGACATGAACTGGGGTCCTTGGTTGGTGATGATTTCTTCTGGGGTGCCGTGTTGTGTCAGGATGCGGTCGTGGAAGTGTCTGGCAGTCTCAGCTGCTGTGCAGTGGGTAGTGGTTGGGATGAAGTAGGACATTTTTGTGAAACAGTCAACCATTACTAGAATTGCGTCAAAGGATTTTGAGGGGGGAGTTCTACTATGTAGTCCATTGACACTGACTTCCAGGGACCCGCTGGGATGTCCAGGGGTCTCAGTAGTCCTTCTGGCTTTGAGCAACGTGTCTTGGTTCTTCTGCAGGTTTCACAACCATTGATGTATGCAGCTACTTCCTTGTCCATGCCTGGCCACGCGTAGTTCCGCTTGATACTTGAGAGGGATTTGTGTCTACCAGGGTGGCCGGCCATCTCTGAGTCATGGTGGTCAATCAATATGTTTGTTTGGGTGTGGCCCTTGGGTACGTAGATTCTGTTGTGGAGCAGCAGGGTAGTACCTTTCAGGGAGTATCCTTTCTTTGAGTGATGGCAGTCTGGGTCCTTTGTCAGGGTTTTGACTAGTTCAATTGAGTATGCATCTTGTTTCTGAGCTCCTATCACATTGGGTTTACTGGCGGCAATCTTTAAGTACTTCAGTTGTATTCCTAAGCTGGCGGGGTCTAATAGGGTATGGGTGTTGCAGTCCTTGATTTCTGCAGAGGAGGGGATCAGGTCAGCTCTCCTGCTCAAGGCGTCTGGCACAACGTTAACCTTTCCTGGCTTGTAGTCTATGGTCAAGGTGTAATTGGCCAGTTCTAAGGCCCATCTAGCCTGTTGTTGGTTCAGCTGGCGTGGTTTGAAGAAGTAAACTAAGTTCTTGTGGTCTGTCAGAACCTTTACTGGGTGTTCAGCGCCGCACAAGTATCTGCGCCAATGCTTCAGTGTCTTCATTATAGCTAGCATCTCCTTGTCATATATTGGGTAGTTCCCTTCAGCTGGTAGCATCTTCTTGGAGTAATATGCTACAGGATGTAGCATACCATCCCCTCCTTCCTGAAGAAGGACCCCACCCACCGCAAAGTTGGACGCATCTGTTTCCAGCACAAAAGGTTTAGCTGGGTCAGGCATGGCAAGCACTGGGGCAGACGTAAAAGCTTTCTTCAGAGTCACAAACGCGGAGGTGCACTCATCAGACCAGACAAACTGGACCTTGTCAGAGCAGAGGCGGGTTAGGGGCAATGTAATCTGAGAAAATTTTTGGATGAAATCCCGGCAGTAGTTTGCTAGTCCCAGGAAACTTCTGACATCCTTCCTGCACTTGGGGACTGGCCAGGTTGTGATTGCCTCTACTTTATCCTGCGCCATAGCAAACCCGCCAGTCTTCACAACGTATCCCAGGAATTTGACCTCAGGTTGGAAGAACTTGCATTTCTTTAGCTTGGCGTGTAGGTTGGCCTGTGAGAGTTTGCTCAGTATCAGGTCGAGGTGTTTGAGGTGTTCTTCATGTGATTTGCTGTATATGAGGATGTTGTCCAAATATGCCACACAGAATTGGTCGAGGTACTTGCCTAAGACTGAGTTGATCATCCTTTGGAAAGTACTTGGGGCGTTACACAACCCAAATGGCATCACTAGGTATTTGTACAACCCGTATCTGGTTTTGAAGGCCGTTTTGTATTTGTCTCCTTCCTTGACTCTGATTTGGTTGAAGGCGTCTCTCAGGTCAATCTTTGAGTACACCTGGGCTCCCGTCAATACGTCACAAAGGTTGTTGGCGTTGGGAATGGGGTAGCGGTTCTTTACAGTGATGTTGTTTAGTTTCTGGTAGTTTACGCAGGGGCGCATCCCGCCGTCTTTCTTCCCTACAAACAGCATGGGCAACAAGCAAGGGCTTTTAGACACCCGGATGAAACCCTTTTTTGTCATGTCCTCCAGGTAAGCCTTCAGTGCTGCTTGTTTGCGGTGATTGCAGCTGTATATGGGGCCGTGGTGTGGTTGAGTCCCAGGTAGCAGGTCAATGGCGTGGTCATAGATGGAGTGGCTGGGGAGCTGGGTCGCTGCTTCCTCACTGAAGACGTGGCTCCACTTCTCTAGGGGGCCAGGTAGGCATCCCACGCTGGGTTCCAATCTCAGGGTCAGGAGTGTATCGGGTTTCTTGCTTGTTGGGCCCAACTGGAACGGTACCACATCAAACAAATTGTCCCTTTTCAAGGCAACTGTTTGATTTTAAAAGTTCAGAATAGCGCCGTGTCTTTGTGACCACAAGTCCCCAAGGATCAAGGGGTGGGGAAGTCCTTTCAGGATGATGGGAAATGCAGGGTACAAGTTCTGCCCAATTTTCAAGGGCAATTTGGTAGCGCACCTGAATCCCAGGTCATGAGAACTGTTCCCCATGATTACTTTGACGCTTTTGTTGGTGGCCTTCAGTCCAAGGTCCTTGGCAAGAGTGGCGTTGATGAAACTCTCTTCTGCTCCAGTGTCAATGAAGGCTCCCACAGTCTGGGATGTTGTGAGTGTTTTTGCTTCAACTTGGATAAACTTATAAGATTGAGTAGAGGTGTTTATTTGCGCCAAGGAAACTGGAGAGTTATTCTTCTTGGGGCAAGCCTTGGTAAGGTGCCTGGGTTCATGACAATAGAAACACAAGCCTTTGCGGTAGTGACGCTGTAGTTCATCTGGAGACATCCCAGGTCTGCTGGGTGTCTGGGCTTGGTTCACGCGCTGAGTGGAGGAGGAGGTTCCTTCTTGGTTGAGGCTCAACCCTCTGCACAAGAGGAGTAGTTCATCTAGGCCAAGCGTAGGGGGGTGGTGCTTGAGGAGCTCCTTCAGGCCCAGGCAGGCGCCTCTGCGGTACAGGATAGCTGATAACTTGTCCTCAAGTTGGGTTCTAGCCTTCAACTTCAAAAACTCATTGGTGTAAGCTTGCAGAGTTTGTGGTCCTTGTTGGATGTCCAGTAGGCTGATTAAGGCGTGGTGGCGGGTATCTTGGTTGTCGCCTGTGGCCATCAGTTTGCTCTCAAATCTGGAGTAGTCTAGGCAGAACTCGACGTCCTTGGCGGTTGCTTTCCCAAACCAGTCCAGGGCATTGCCAGAGAGCATGGAGGCTACTCCAAGGACCTTCTCAGTGTTGTTAGAGTATGAGTTTGTGTTGGCCTGGAAATGGAGGCGGAGGACTGGCATTGCTCTTCTGGCTTCTTCCAGGGTGAGCTTCCCCATCTGGGGCATATCTACCCGGGTCGTGGTCTGGTTTACTATGACGTTCTGCACCTGCAAGTTTGGGGTCTTGGTCTTCTCCTTGCTAGGCGGTGTGTCTTTCTGTTTGGGGTTGGTTTGGTGTCAGGTCATTGCAGTGATCAGGTTGGTAGCTAACTTGTACGCATAGTAAGCTGAAATCAATGAAAATAGCATACAAGATGCCCCAAGAGTTAACAACATCTTGGGGCCCAGGTTACCGTGTTTGAGGTAGATTGCCATAATGTCAGGGATCCAACCTGAGGGGGGTTCCTGAGAACTTGCGTGGCAGACGGCCCGCGGGCCCAGAAGGGAGAGCCCACCACAGGATTGGGGCTAACTTTACAATATAAGATAACAATTTTCCAAGTATTGCCCAAGGTCCGCTTGTAGGCACCATGGAATCAATCAACCCAGTGAGGGTGATATACATCACTCCAAATATTTGGGTGGAGGTGGATTCATCAGTGGCAACAGAATCTTGCGGGCAGTTGGGCCGCGGGGTGTGGGGCGGCGTCATTGGAACTAAATATGCGGGCAGGAAATTATACTTGTCTCGGTATAGCAGAGGAGGTATGGTGATTTTGACGCCTTCTCTGTACACGGTTTCAGTCTCTCTGGTTCTAGCTTCAGGGTTGTGGATAAGGATCTCCTCCAGAGTAAACTCTGAATACGCCGGGTTGGGTGGGTACTCGGTAAAATGTACTGGGCCAAAGGGAGCTCCTGGTGGACGGTAAAGTTTGGGCGGCTGGTCTGCGGTTTCTAGGGGTATGTGAGCACGGGGAACAGGGCCGCAAGGAGTAGACTGAAGATGAAATAAAACTAATAACAAGTATGGTATGATCTGGTTGAACCAAAGGTTCATGTCACTTTATTGTAAGGATGGCAATGGGCATCTTCCTGGCGGCCCAGGGTATAAGTATGCCCATCTGTCATGGCAAAACTTTCAAAGATTTTCATGGCCCAGGTTTCCCCATCTACTTGGTCCTCCCAGTCCTTGGTGGCAACAATTGCGGGGGTTAATTCATTGGCTGACTTGCAACTAGAGCACTCCAATTCTTTAACCAGGTCACGGGACGGGTCATCTCTGGGTGGCCCGCTTTTCATGGAAGGTATCTTTGTTTCTTCTTCTGATGTGGCCCAGGTTATTCTGGGGTCTGTGGCTAACCCAGCCCGTTGATTGGTTGGGTTAACAGGAACCCCTAGCGCGGGAGGCATCATTGTAGGCAAACTTGGCTCATCAAACTTCAGGAGATTCTCCGAAGTCAAATCTGATCCTTATTTGAACCCCAAAAACTGCAGGCGGCCGGCCCTGTGGGCTGGCAGCCCGCAAGATGCCAGGGTTTGACTCCCATAGTTGAGGCCTTTTGGTTATCATAGTTGACAGGAGTTTGTCACTTGTGACATTAGTAGGTTTTGGCCATTCTGTTATAGCTTTGACTTTGTCTGGATCTGGATGCTTGCCTGTTGTGTCTACCACATGTTCCAGTAAGTTAAGCTTTTGGACTGCTAGGATGGACTTCTCTGCATTGACGCTCAGGTTAGCTTGTTTGATACGCTCTAAACAAGTTTTTAGGTGCTCCAGGTGTTTGTCAAATGTCTTCAAGTATATGGTTATATTGTCTAGATATACTGTAATAAAACTTCCCAATGAGGCCAACAAACACTTCATTCATAATTCTTTGGAAGGTATGTGATGCACCTTTTAACCCAAATGGAGTTCTAGTATACTCATATTGGCCCCATTTAGTGATGAATGCTGTTTTGGGTTGGTCTTCTTTTTGCACTAAGATTTGGTGGAATCCGCTGAAAAGGTCAACATTTGAAACTACTTTGCTCCGCCAAATGATGCTAGAATATCTGAGATCCTAGGTAATGGATAATTATTGCAAGAAGTAACTTTGTTTAGGGGGATATAATTAACACACATCCTTTGTTTACCACCCTTCTTTGGTACTACTACCAGAGGTGAGGCCCAAGGCAACACACTAGGTTTGATCAATCCTTGCTTCAGTATTCTACTAATCTCTTTCATCACAAATTCTTCCTTTGAATACAGTAGTCTATAGAACTTTGATAATATAGGCTTTGTCTTCTGTGTTGATTTTGTGTTCAAAACCAGATGCTTTAGGTAAGTCATTGCAATCTCTGATAATTTTTTTGTTGAATTGGCTAACAACTTCTATTAGTTTTTCCCTTTTGTCATTAGTTAACCATTCATTTTTGTTGATGTCGGTTTCAATTGGTTTGCACAGAAGTTTGGTGATTTGTGGGCTATTGAACGTGATGTGGAGTTGGACCTTTTGGTTGTTGTGTTCAATTGTCCACTTGTTACCAATGTACTGTGTTGTGATCCCAAGTTGCGTCATTGTTTCTCTTCCTAGTAGCAACATATATTTGTGATGATCAAATATGGCTGCATCAATTGATATTTCTGCTCCACCAATCCACAGTTTCAGTCCTGCTGCTTTTCCAAGGCTGTACTTCTCACTGCCATCAGCCATCAAGAAGATGGCGTCTGATGAAGTAATTCTTACATTAGGTAAGCTCTCAAGGAATTTTGCAGTTATTAAATTGCTGTAGGCTCCACCATCTAAGATGACATGGGTCATGTGATTGTTTACTGCAGCTTCTGTTCTAGGGACTCCAATACCAGCTAGGCATAATTCTTCCTTTTTCATAGGAATTAATGATAACACAGTTTTGTGAGCTTTCTGTCTCAACTTTGGACTTTTGCGGAGAAGATCTGCCAAGGATATTGTCACTTTTGTTTGTTCAAACACTTGATTAATGGATATTCCTTGAATATCCAATAATTCTTTTTTGTTTGTTGTGATTCCAGATTGTTGACTTTGATACTAGGTACTGCATGTGTGTTGACGTTATTACTTACATTGTTATTCTCCATCTTTGTTTTGATGATGTCATAGATTATTACATGGCATTTCATTGGTGTGTTGAACTCATCCATTAGTGTATTGGTGAATATTTCTGGGCTTCCAAGTATGGATATATCCATAGGAGTATTTAGATAATCATTATCAATGATTGGTTGGTTAATCATTTCCTTAGAGCTGCTGGCGTAGGATATGTCCATAGGGCTGTTTTCATAAACAGTCTCTTCCATATTGAAATCCACTTGGTGTATAGGGCCTCCCTGTGTTTGTTGGTATGATGATGTTGAGTCATAATTCATCACCATGCTACCATCATGTTCACAAGTTGATTGGTCTAACTTGCAAGTGGAATTTGATTCTTCTATTTCCAGGTCAATCACATGTGTGTAGTCTCCCTGCTTCTTGATGTAAAGATGATTCTGCCACAGATTCAACTGTGACAATGTTGTATCTTGGATCAGAATCAGCAATAATTGAGTCTTCAAAATCCAGGAGTTCTTCAGAGGAAATAATGAGTTTGGATGTTCAGGGTTCCAGCGGCTGTGGACAACAGACTGTGGTTGGGGGGAGGGTGTGTTTGCTGGGGTAGTGGGTGAGTTACTGGCTATGCTCTCCGTTTCAGGGTGTTCAATGACATACTCTTCTGGGCATGTGGGTTGAGGTGGGTTGGTGTGTTCCTCTGGGGATAGGTTGTCCTCTCTTTCATGATGTTTTAGAAGTGGGGGTGTGTGGTCATGGCCTGGGGATGGTGCTTAGGATCTTATGTTTCTGGGCTTAATCAAGGGGGAGCAGAACTCAAAGCAATCATTGTCAATTATATAATCAGAATTGGTCTTTTTATTCAAAGGAGATGCACCCTCAGGTGTGGAGAGGGGGTGCTTCTCAATTTGATAAAACGGCTCTGCCATCATGACTGCAATGGGTCTCTGCGTGTTGCTGCAGATGTGATGGGGGCAAACATAATTACTGTGGTCAGTGCCTTTGCAGATAGAGCAGGGTGCAGTGCATCTTTTGGGTTTGTCCCCTTGCTCAATGCAAGTGTAACAGATACCAGAGAAGGGGTGGTGCTCATGTGTCTATAGTTAGTGCTTCTGGCTGGCCGTTCATGGGCGAGATAAATAGCTTCAAAACAGTTCTGCATTTCCTTGGTTTTTGCCTCCAATACTTCTACTAAGGATGGTTTCTTCTTCTTGGCTTCCCCAACAAAGGGGTTCCATTTTGAAGTGGTCTTAGCTTCTTCATCCTGATCTCTTTCCACATAAATGGCATAATTCTCACGCACTAGATTATAAGGTTCTTCCAATGTTGATAGATTGGCCTTGCAAATGAGTCCTGCATATATGGGTGTGAGAGCGTTTTAAAAAGTGGGGATGCCAACCAGACTATGGAAGTTGTCAATGATAAGCTTGTGTTCAGCTCCTAAGAAGCCCTTAGTTTGCTGTGCAAGTACTTTGTTGGTGTACTCTTGAAACTTAACAATGAAAGGCTGAAGGGAAGTGAACTGGTTTATCTTCACTTGGTTCAAGAGGTGACAGGGGTCAGGTTCATAACCAATGAATATCTTTTTTGCTTCTGCTTCCCACTCATCTCAAGTGTTAAAAAGCATGTCCTGATGCCAGATCTGGGCATTTTCACATAGTTTAGAGCCAACTTCCTTGAGGCAAGCTGCATCAGGGAGGTTGAAGGTGTCACAATAATCCTCAACAGAGTAGAGCCAAGCTCTAAACCTGTTGCCACTAAAACTGCCAACAGATTGGGAGGCCCAAAATTTGAAGGCAGCGGGTGACTTGGAAGATGCAATAACAGTGGTGGGGGGTGTGCCAGGCGGATTGGCAGAGGAGCGGGAGGGTGTAGACATTTATAAAAATCAAATCAATCAAGCAACACAATAGTTCCAATGTAAGGTGTGATCCCCAAAATTTTGTATTGGTGAATTACAAATATAAAATATTCAAATAATAGTAAGTTAAGGTTTATTTTGCTGTGCTTGGGTTTAAATAATGATGTTGACGTAATTGTCCAATAACAAATATTCAATGTGTAATCAAATTTACTATCACAGTGGTATATGATCTGCTGGAATGGAATCCTTTTTTGAGCCACCAGTGATAGTTCCTTCCAAATTTATTTTTAAAATCAAGTTTCCAACAAACTTTAAAATTTAAGTTTGCTAAAAAATCATTTCATTTTTGTTGCAACCAAGTTTCCAGACTTGCCTGCTAACGTATCTTACAGTACACAGGGGGCACTTGATGAGTTGCCCCTTGACGTATCTAACAACATGAACCAATCTGGTGATAATATCAAATGACAGGTACTTCATCCTAATTAGGAGCGCTACCAATTTGACCTGCTGATCCCCGCACAAGTTATTCCTTGGCTTCAAACCTTACATGGAACATGCTACTATGCCACCACCTTGTGGCCTTGTGGCTTTCCCCATATGGTATATTAATAACAATATTCTACAATAAACAATACCTTATTCTTATTATTATGTCCTTTCCTATTGGACTGTTGTCTTCCCCAATTCCAAATACTGAATCCTCATTGGTTCAGTTGCAACATTTTAATCAATTATATATTTATTGTTTTTTGTTCCAGCTTCACTCCCTTAGTTTCAGCCCTGAATGCCTGCCAGATGGTAATCAGGTGAAACTAAAGTCTGGAAGGATAGGATACTATTCCCACCCATACTTTTCAAAGAAAAGCTGAACTCCCTAGACTTAGGAGATCAAAAAATTGGGTTGAATCTGATTCACCATCCAAAAGAAGGCAAAAGTCAGATTCCATTGGGAAATTGACCACTGCAGCCCTAATTGAGCCTCACAATTTTTGCCGCCCTGGATAAGAATACTAAGTGATCTTGCTTTCTTGATCCATTTGTTACAACATCTTTGATTGCTCACTCTCAGAAAATCATTTCCCCAAGAAATATGTTGACTTTCAAATAGAAGGTGGCACTAAGGCACAATCCAGATATTATACCAGGATCAACCCTCCAAAAAATAACAAAAAGATCAGAGTCTTTCAAATCCACATGGAATTCATGGTCTACATAAAAACTATGTGGAATATCAACAAGCTATATAATGCTTTTCTTTATATCCAATAAATATATCAATCTTTTTTAAATCTTTTCCTTTGTGTCAGGAATGACATTTATCTCTTTTTGAAACTCAAGGTTTGGGAAAAAATTTGAACCCTGGAAAAACTGGTCCACAAGCTGTCAGCTCTGAGGACCAGAGGTCCACCCGCTCACATTTTTTTAGGATCAAATCTCCCAGATTTTAAACTCACAGATGCCCTTGGATGCAAAGAACCTCATGCAAAGGTACTAGCAGTTGCACATACTGAGAATAACATCCACTTGCCAAGTAGAGATGAAAAAGCCCCTGCTATTAGCCTGGTGAGCTTGATACCTGCCTTGATAACCAATCAAGCCCCTATTTCTGAGAAATGCACTACCCATAAGATCACCCCAAGAATACTGCTCCAGGACAGAAGAGTCTCACAATCCTTCTAAAGAATTTAACCAATGAATGTCTTCCTGTGCCTGTGCTGTTTTGCCACTCTTAAACCCTGGAAACCCACTTGCCTGATTTTTCATTTCTTGATTGTTAGAACCCCAATTATTAGAGCTAAAGTCTGGTAATGAGGTATTATATGAGCTTTAAACCTCATGTACCAGACTTTATCACTATTTTAAACAAAGCTTATGGAATATTGGTTTCCCCCAATCATTTTTTTATTTGATCTTGGTCATTTTTTAGTTTAACACTAGTCTTTTTGCCCCCTAAGCCTCACTGTCTACAGTTTTCTGTTGCAAGGTGCTCTTTATGGACCTGTTCACTTTACCAAATATCTTTAACCCCCAAGTATAGATAATATCCTACTGAAAAAATATTAGTGAGAGATCCACTGGCCTGTAATAAGAGATTGGCAATATTTAATAAAAGGGTTCCTGGCATTTCACTGAATCCTGTCTGTTCCAAGAAAAATATAGCTTTAATCCTGCCTATTAACTAAATATGGATCCTTCACTCCTGTTGCGCTTTCTGTATTGCAGCAAACTGTGAGAAAGGGGGCTAAAATAACTAAGTTTGGCTCTCATACTGGCAAGACAAACCACCAAGATGCCGCCCAGTGAATCACTGGGACAGGTGCTCTGAGAGGGGACCAGAGGGAGGACACCAGGGACAGTTGAGGAAAGTAGGAGTTCAATCCCATCAACACAAAGCCGGCAACCAACCAAGGGGCACAAGAGGGAGCAAGAGACAGGACCTCTGTTTCCTGCAGGGAAACAGAATCAGTATCACCCTGCATTGGAGGAGAAGACAAGGGAGGGCCCTTGGTGCTGGAAGCAGGTAAGATAGACTCAACAGAGTGCAAATCCAGGTTGTCACAAGTCAGACTCTTGACTATGGCCTCACCTGAAGTGAGAAGGTCACCCAGGAAAAAGAGAAGGCTAGAAGGATCATCTCTCACAAGGCGTGCCAAAGAGGAGAGGCGCAACCACAAATCAGGGGAAGTAGACCATATGAGCAACAAAAAGGGAGCCAAGGTAAACACTGCAAATTTTATGACTGGGAGTATCTTACCAAAATTCTATGGAAAATTTGGAGTCTAACCGTATGATTTGGAGATCCCTAGAGAATAATTTTTACTGTGATTAAGGTACCACCAGCAGGCAAGACAACCCAGAACTTAAAGAATTGATATATATCTTTAACTTGGTCTCAGATGTCTTGTATTTTAAAGGCAAATCAGGGACGGACTCAAAGTTGAGTGAAAGCAAGGAAAAATACAAGTAAAATTAAGTATTTATATGTAGATTTAACTTGAATTCTAGGGTTGAATTGTTCTGTACTTTGAAAGCAAGCGTAATTAAGATAACAGTTATATACTAACACTTCTTCTAGGGGCTTCAGGAAGGCAACAGGGTTTGAACCAAGCCAAAGGAAGGTAAGATTAAAGAGAAAAACTACTAACACTTTCTAGAACATATAGGAAACTAAACCAGAGTTCCCAAACAATATTTTCAAATAAATATGGCAATAAAGACCCAACTTTTAATTGAAACTGTAAAATCAACAGGCAGGGGAACAAAAGTCCCCATAGCTATGTTCAAGAGATGTGCTTGCCAAGGATATGTTCACATGATTGACAGACCAGGATCTGATTGGGTGTGGGAGAAATTTTGCTGACCTGGGTCAGGAGAGCTGGAGAGTTTCACACCAATTTCTGGAGGGATACCTGATTAGCTGAAGTTGAGCCCAGGCATTTGGGAACCATTAAACTCTTGGAAAACTGATGTGGAGCAGTTTGATTAGACCGTCTTAATGCTCATCAATAACGGCCAACACCAAGCTAGAAAACAGTCCAAATTAATTGGGGTTTTCTCTATGAATGGGGCAGTAAATGCTGGAGAGTCCACAGAGTACGCCAACACAAATCTTTCATCCACAGTGTGGGCTAAATCTTTGAGTGAATTAAGCGGTTTTGCTGGGCTTTGAGTGGTTTTTTGTACAACAAGGAAATATGATCCTATCCAAGGCCAAAGGGGGCAGTGAATTTACACAAACTACCTTTTTAGTAATTTAGGGCACAGAGCACTTGATTTAATACTGTCATATGTGAGGATATAGTTAATACCATATCAGAAGAGTCAGGGTTGAATGGAAACATAATTTTTGTCAAAGAATGGCTTCTGAACATGCAAAAGTACTTACAGATTAAAAGATGATTTTATTTTAATTGATTGACTCTTCTTGTACCTTCTTGAGGTTTAATCCCTGGGATGCTAGCAATGTCTTCTAGGACATTCTAGTAAGCCCCTAATTTTGTTAATCAGTAATCTAGGTTTGGCGCTTACTGCATGTCAACCAATAGAATATATTCATCTTCATCCAGCTCAGGTGGCCCTTGCTGGTGTGGGGTTTGGTAGCTTCAGGATCACTTATTTTAATCATAAACATAATTTGAATTTGTTGCTTATAAAACAACTAATTAGGGAGATTCACATTTTGGGGACTTGAACCTGGCGCCGCTGCAGCACTTGATGTAAAGTTGTAGTGGCGCCTTGGCGCCTGGAGCGTTTCTCAGGAAGTGTGGCAGTGCTTTAAGTACTATCTAAGCAGTGTTATTGCGCTTATTATTGGGTGATTTTGTTGCAATGGTCAAAAATATACTTCTAATTAAATATATATAATTCTTATACTGTTGTTTTATGAAGTATGTTTGTTGTAATTATAATCTGCAGGCTCTGTCATAAGTACCATCATTGCTTGGCCAAAAATCCCAACATATCCAACGTCCCAGTTATTAGGGAACTCAATCCAATGATTCTAATTGTTTCTGACTTGCAGCAAAAACACTATATAATAAACTTGATCTTCTGATGATAGGTTGTACTACCTTTATGAAAATTTCCTCCTATTGTATATCACATAAAACAGGTTTATTTTTAAGCTTAAAGTACTAGTCTTATAAACTACACTACCAATCTCTAATTTCCCTGCACCAGAAAAAAATGAACAATTTCATATTTTCTGCTTGCTAACAGCTTGCCTAGGGTATGAGGCCCAACAATTTACTACTGCTTTGCAGACACCCACTCAGAAGATACCAACAACTGGTATTATGAAGAACCACCATAACTTAATTTTTCACAAGCCACTGTCTGGCTAACCATGGTATCCCTCTGCTCTATCACTTCCTTAGCAATATACACTGTTGTGTACTACCTCTTGATGTACTTTTCTGGGAATTTTGGTCAATTTAACGTCCATGCCAAGGGCTTCTGCCGGCTGATAATTGTAGACCCCATAGTCACTGACGTGTACTTGAGCACAGCCAAGAGACACCCTAGGAAATTCTAAAGGTAGGATTGGGCTCATGCTAAGCCAGAGGTTAGTCTCCAGTGATAAATAATGGATTTACCTTAAGGACCTGAGAATAATTATCAAAAGTCTCCCCTTGTTACAACTAGGGAGATGGCGCCAAAGTACAAGGATAAACACAAAGAGAAAGCGTGAATAGAAATTAATTTTATTGGATGAATCAAAATGATTCTTGTATGATAACAGTTCACCATAAAACAGTAGAAGGGCAGATAGATCACTGGTCACTCTCATAAGTGGGTCAAGGATCACTCATGTCATCAGTTGGAATGTAAATGAGTTCTTCTGTCACAAGTGACAGTAATTTATTACTGATTCTCAAGTTGGAAACCCATTCCTGGGATTAAACCCCAAACCTCTACATGCTGCCAGCCTGCAGGCTCTGCTGCCTGTCAACTGTATTTTTCTGGGCTAGAGTCAATTAAAAATTCTTCCTCAGAGAAGCTTCTAAAGCCTATCTATGAGGCGCATTTCACAATCAAACCTTGCCCTTTGAGGGATCCTCTTAGCCTAACCAATAGAAGCACTGACCCAAGCAATACCCTTGTGACAACCTAAGCTACCACCAATAGAGTGCTGCAGGAATTTCCCTGAGAACAAGGGCCACCAAATGATGTCAAATCTCATGTCTCAAAGAAGGTGTTGTGAATTTCAACCAAGCAATGATGCCAATTATGACAGAGCTCACTGATTGGGGTTGCTGAAACCAAACCCATAAATTAGTAGTATAAAATACAATGATGCTAATTATGATGGAGCTTGCAGATGTTAATTGCAGCTACCAAATAACATAAATTGGTAGTATAATTCATATGCATATTAGATCAGCAGTAGCCTGCTGACCTGGACCCTAAATTAGCCAATAATAAGTGCTGCCACGGCACTTAAGTGATACATGGTTTGCTGCTGCGCCATTTTATGAAATACACAAGTGCTGCAGCGCCGCCTAGCAAATATTGCTGGCGCCAAAGTGCCGCTTTACTTTTACATTGAGAGCCAAGGCACTGGGTTCAATTCCCCATAATACCAGATTTCTTAAATTGACTGTATTTCTAAGCAGTCAACATGGAGCACAAAATTAAGAAGGATGAATGGTCCCAAAATGTACCCAACCCTCACACCAGCAAGGATCAAATGTTCTGGGTGAAGCAATTAAATCTCATTGGTTGGCGTGTTTGAAACAGCCAAACCTATATCACTAATTACCCAAAATAAAAGTGTGTTGGAATGTCCTAGAAGATATTGCCAACAGTTTAGGAAGATGCTTCCCAAGGGGGTATAAATACTTTTCCCCTAATAATGATAAAACATCATTTGACTTATCAAAAAGTGCTTCTGCGTGATCAGAAGCCAACTCCCAAAAGTAATTATCAATTCTTCTTCCTATACGTTCTTCTGCCACAATACTAATCATATCCTCACATATAACAGTATTCAAGCCAAGTACTGTAAAGTCACTCCCCCCTTTAGCCTTGGGCAGGATAATCTTCCCGCGCCACACAAAAAAACTGCTCAGAAGCCAGCCAAGCCCCTTAATTCCCTTGAGGACTTAGCCCACACAATCAATGAGATATTTTTGTTGGTATACCCTTCCCAGGTGGAAAATACTGATGTGTTGAACTCTGTTCCCAATTGGGAGGAATCTCTGATTAATTTAGACTATTTTTTGGCTTGGGCTCACCTGCATTTAAAATTAATTAAGTCCAAGCATTCAGGTTGCACTTTGGTTATTTCAAAAAAATCCATTTCAACTGGTATTAATGGTATCCTAAAGTGCCCTTTAGGCACTAGCTAATCAGAGGTTGGGTTGGAAATTAATGGGAAACCATCTAAGCCTCCTGAAACTCCTGGCAAAAATTCTATTACAACCAATTAAATTTCTAACTGAGGTCAGGTGACCACCAAATCTAAACCTTGAGTCTTAAAGCAAGAAGGGGACTTCTGGTCTCCTGCTGGCTCATTCTATCAATTAAAGTTTTAGCTTTTTAGTTCACTGGATTTGAGCCCCTTTGTTGGCTTCTTTTTCCTCTCTATAAGCTGTTAGCAAAGCTGTCATACCTCTCTTACCTTTTTTGTTGCCCTTTGGTTTTTGGCGTTGTCTTAGTATCACCTAGAGTTAGTGTTAGTATTAATGTAAACCTTTACCTTATTTGCTTTTGAAATACTAGTTTGAACCTTAAATTTAGCTAGTATAATTCATATAAATACTTACTTTAAGTTCACAATTGTCTCTTGTTTGCCCTGCTTTTGCTTTCTCTCTATATACGTCAAATCAGCACCTCTTGCTGCTTGTTTGGAGACATATAGACTGCGGACAACTTCTCCTTCAGCTCAAAAAACCCTTTTTTCCCTGTGTTTTGAGCCCCTTCCACCCATAACTTTGTTTCACAAAAGAACAAAAAATCTTGTTGAATCCTAAGTCTCCCTCTTTTGGTTTTCTTTCTTCTTCTGGTTCAGATACTGGCTTCTTTTGCAAAGTTTGTGGCTTTTACTCTGGCCCCTGTATTGGTGTTGATATGGACTACTGCTCCATATCTTTGGAGTTGTATTTCCTATTCTTTTTTCCATGTGGGGAACAACCCTAATCAATTCATGCAGATGTTTGAGGATATCCTTGGGCACACTCAGAATATTCTGGTCACCAGCAAAAACGTGGTAAGGAGTCTCACCTGTGATGACCTCAAGTATCCTTCTCTCAATCCGGCTCCCTTGGTACCCCCTAGTTTTAGCTCTTCAATGCCCTTCCCTCCCTGTGGTTCCTGGTGTTCAGGCCCAAGAGGACGGTTTGGAGGTTGAAGAGCATCCTCCCAAGTGTGCTTCCTGATTGCTTTGTGGGATGATCCTGATGGGTCTGGATTCTTACTTCCCCCAACTATCTGCTGTGTCCTCTCTTTAGACGCCACTTTGAGCAGCCATACCAGTCCTGCACTGGATGGTGTCCTGGTGGATTCTTCCCCCAGGATGGGAGCCAAACTTAGTTAGTTTAGCCCCCCTCTCTCACAGTAACAGCATTTAGTTGGCGGTAGTCAATCCCCACTTGGTTGCTGCCATCTTTCTTTTTGACAATCAAGAGAGGGGAAGCCCAAGGGCTTTTACTGGGGACCAGTAAGCCAGATCCCAATAGCTTCTGGAGCTCCTTGTTGGCTATGGCATGATTAGCTTGGCTACGCTGTATAGGTCTGGAGTGGATAGGTGGACTGCCTTGGGTGTCAATATGGTGGACAACGTCAGCAGCCTTGCCCAGATCATAATCATCCTTGGCAAACACATCCTTATACTGAGCAAATAGATCCATAGCTTGATTCTTTTGCTCTTTGGAGAGACCAGACAGGTAGTTGCAACATATGAATTCTAGCACCAGTGGTTGTTTGCAGGGTAGGCCCAGCTCAGAGAAGTCTGCAAAGGGGGCAGTCTCCTGCAGGTTGTCATGCTCTTCTAGTTGTATATAAGCCAGAAGCTGGTGTTTGGAGACAACCATTGCTTCACAACTCATGTTGGCCAAGAGTATGAGTACTTCCTTCTTCCTTGGCATGAGGATGCCTGGTGCAACCCATGGTTCTAGTCTGGAGGCATTAGGGATGCCAAAGATTTCTCCATGAGTTCCAGCCGGTAGAGCCAGCAAGAGGCCTGTATTGAAGATCACCTGGGAGCCAGGTGGGATAGTCACATTACAGGAGGCGTAGACTGGGATTCCTTTGGCTTCCCCAACCAAGAGAGGTAGCACCTTGACCTTCTTACTATGCAGTGTATAGGCAACTGGCAGCTCTCCATCTGTGTACTCCAGGTTGATGTAGTGCAGACAGTGTAGGGGAAGGTCAGAAGAGCAGTAGCCATGGTAGAACATGGGTATAGAGTGGCCCCAAATCCCAAAGGTATGGTCTCCATGATTGGTCACAGTGCCATACTGGACTATAAATATAGTTCCTATCAGGATGCTGTAGCTATTATTCTCAAAGACAATGGATGGGGCAGTTACCATCAGCTTGTCAAAGTGGAGGGGAGGAAAGATTATGCCATCTTGGCTCTAGTAGTCTGTGGCCCAGCTGTGCCAAATTATTTATGGTAGGCTAATTCAGGGGCTAACTTTAGCGTTTTAACAAGCCGCAAGAATATAATGTTCCCAGGAGCACCCATATCTAGTATGGCCCAGATGTGAGTTTTTTTCACTACTGGTTTATATAGATACAATCCTGGTAGTCCTATCTGATCACCACAATCTTGGAGACCTGGTGTACGCTCAGTCCCTTGAACTTCTCCAGGAAGGTAGCCATGGCAGCTCCTACAGCTGGGCTTGCTTCTTTGAGGGATTCTAGTGGTGCCAAGACGTTTACTGTACAGAGCAGCTTAGCCAGTTGTTCAGCGCTGTCCTCCTCATAGGTGACTTCAATACCTGGTTGAGCCAGTTGTTTGGCGTAGGGTAGGAACACTTTTCTCTGAGTTATTTGAGGGATAACCACCTCAGGGCGCAGTGTAGTCCAATGAGTTTGAGTGTTAACAGTGAGGAATCAATTTAGGAGGTCCTCTTGGACTCCTTCCAAGTCATTATCTTCTTGTAAGGGATGAGAGTTGAAGTCAATCATAGAGGGTTCATCCTTAGGGTTGGCCTCAGAGGATGGTAAAGCTGCAGGCCTCTGAGCAGGTTTGTTGGGGGCAGCGGTATGGGGGAGTGAGGGTGTCAAATTTATAAAGGCAGCCAAGGATTTCTCCTTGTCCTGGCTGCTTAGTAGTTTTTGACTGGTCCTCACTGTCCTCCTCAATATCAGCGTCCTTGGTATAGTCCTCCTCAGCGTCTTCCATACTTACATGGTGGACCTTTTGGCAGGGGTTCTTACATCTTTGAGAGAAATGGCCAGCCATATCACATTTGAAGCAAGTGCAGGGAGTGTTTTTGGTTGGAGCGGTCCCAACCTTGTTGGAAGGCTTGGTCATCTTCACAGCCACGTGGGGTCTATACTCATCTTGCTGGAGGGGGCAGCCTTTGGGGAGAGGGACCTCAAACTCCTCCTTTTAGGTACGTAGGAGGCAAATCAGGTCTGGCACAGTGCAAGCGTTGTAAATACCCAACTTAAGAGCCAGATATAGCTCCCAGTTGACCTGTACAGTATTGAGGAGTGCTGAATGCACGTCAATAAACTGCACAGTGCTCATAGATGACAGGGTTTGAGCTTCAAGGTAGAATATAGAAGTGAAGTCTTCTAGAATCTCCCCCGCCTTTATTTTGGTGTTGGCAAAGTCCATCTTACAACCAAGAAGGGCCTCTTGACTATCAAATTCTTCCGTCAGGGCCCTGGAAACGTTGGCAAAAGTCCATCCATTCTCAGGGAGACGCAGCAAGATGATAGTTTGAGTCTTGGCATCCAGAAAGTTGATGATTGTGGAGTCTCTCATGGCATTTTCAGTGCCATACATGGAGTTCTGGTATAGGCGTAAGAACATGGTCACATTACTCTTGCGTTCAAACTTGGGTAAGTTGACAGGCTTGAAGTTGTTGGAGCCATGTTGGAGGGGAGCAGGTGTGATCCTCACTGGGGATCAGATGAGACAGGAACAGCTGAGGGTAGAGGCAGCAAACCTAGCCTCAGAGGCACATTGTCAATTTTCCTCTTATTGCCCCTCACGTTCACCTCCTCTGTCCTGAGCAGCCCCAGAAGCTTCAGAGGTGGCCAAGACGTCATCCTCAGACTCTGACACTGGCTCTAATACTTGTACAGCGTTGGGGGACAATCAAGGGTGGTCATCATTGCTTCCATAGCTATGATAGAACTTGGAGCTGGAGGATCTTTGTGGACTGTGAAGACTCTTGGAGTGGAGGGACATAGCCTGTAATTTAGTGGCCATAATCTTACTGTCCATCCTATCCAATTGGCTCTGGAAGGCGTCCAGAAGCAGTTGCTCCTTGTCCAGTTCATCTTGATAGACCTTTTTCTCTTGGGGGTGATATCCAAGTTGTCTTCAAGGAAAGTAATGAGCTTCTCATGGGTGGCAATCTCAGTTTGGAACAAGGCTATCATCTCCTTGTCTTTCCTGGCTTGAGTCTGGCTATAAGCTCTATCATTTGATTGTCAAAGTTTGAGACAATCCTGGAGCTCTGACACAGTGTGATAGCCATCAAACAGAAAGTCAAGATCAGCGCTTTGTTGGGCCAGTTCTTCTTGCATCTTTCTTATAGTGATCAAAGAGTTCAAGGACGTTACAGCCAAGAAGATGGCTGGAAGGGGAGTTGTCCATAGCGGTAGGTGTGGGGTTGAATGAGGGAATGGTGGCAAGGCAATGGCTCAAAACCTCCACCTCATGAGTCAGGCTTTGAACCATGGGGCCAGTCTCAAGAATGTGGTTTGTAACCACACTAATTCAATTGGCATCTACACCCTGATGGGTGAGGATTTGTACCACATGCACTGGAACTAGCTTGGCTATTCCCCTCTCACTGGCGTTCATCCAGTGCAGCATGGTATTCTGGGTGTTGTTAACTTCAGCAAGGTACTGGTTAACAGTGGTAAAAGTGTTGTCAATCTCAGAGTAAAGGACCTGGAGTAACCTCTGTTGGTTAGATACCAGTATCCCCTGGTCATACACTAGGCTTTGGATGCAACCCAGGTGCATGCAGTTGTGGCATACAGCAGGATGGGTGAACTGTTTTAAATAGTCCTTTATATGTTTGACGGTGCGGAGGTCACAACAGAGTTTGTCAGGGTTGACCTGGGAGAGGTTTGGGAAAAAACCAAGGAGTTTTTGGCAGATGGTTGCTGAAGAGCAAGATTCTCAGAGCAAGCGCCATTGTCAGAAGCACCAGAGTCCGTGGCATGGATGGTGCTACAGATGGTGTCCTTGGAGGGGGAAGAGTTGGCATCCATTTCCAAGGGGGCAGGGGCTTTTAAGATCAGTGGTTGACCAAAAACAGTTGCTTGGGGATGTTGATGTTCTGGCATAAAATGACTGAGGGGGGAAGGCCATAGGGAGCACCTGCTCTTTGATCAGTGTGGGCATTGGCAGCAGTGAAGGCTGGTGCCTGGTGATAGGGGGAAGCAGTGGCAGAAGGTTCAGCCAGGGGCATTCCTCCCTTCTCATTGAAAGAACTGCAAGGGTGGGGACTGTTGGTGTGGAAAGACATGAGCGCCAATGTTGTATTTGTAGCAGTATAGGGTGCTATTTTCTACAAACAGTTAGTCAGGATCCTAACTCTTAATACTATACCTGTAGATGGTATAGTGACAGCCTTTGTTGGGACAGAAGAATATAAGGATATATGACAAAACTGGCATTTATTATGATAGTGCTGATGTTATATAGTAGGAGGTGGGGGAATTTCCACCAGGGTAATAATGGCACAGAAAGAAGGACTTTCCTAAAGGTGGAGAGTGGAGAGATACAGTAGAAAGAGCCGCGCAAGAGAACAACCAGTTTCACGCGCCTTGCCTAATGGAGGCAAGTGGCAATATCTATGTTGTCCTATTTATAACCTTGTAATTAAATCCTGTACCTGGTGTGCATTTAAAAGGCGCTTCAAACACCTGTTTTATAGGCGTTTTAAATGTAATTAACCCTGTTAAAACCAGGGTGAGATAAAGCAATTGCACAATTGTTTTGTTGCTTGATCCCTAAGTGGGCATCTTATTGTCTAATTCATTTAAATCTGCAACACCACCACTGAATCAACCTCCACCCAACTTTTTGGTGTCCTTTATATACCACTCACAGGCCTGGTTAATTCCATGATGTCTGCCAATGGTCCCTGGGCCTTGCTTGGAAAATCTCTCCTATATTGTAAAGTTAGCTCCCATCCTGGGGTGGGCCCTCCCCACTGGGTCCCCAGGCCATCTGCCCACCAGTTCTCCTGAACCTTCCACAGTCTGGCTCCCTGACACATTCACCCAAGTTGGGGCAAAATATATTTTGAGTTGAGAACAAAAAATGGAGGATTTCACACTTGAAATGCGGCTCTGCTAAAGGCAAAATCAATCAACCATGAATATCAGGAACCACAACAGCCACAGCCTTAACAGAATTTCAGTTTGATAACTTGTTGCCCCACATTTTCAAAGTGATCCCCACATTCTTGGGTAGTGTATAGGGCCAATAATAATATTACTTCTAAAATGTCTAGCATGTTCCCCCTCCAAGATGTGTTTACTGCCACAGATGCCCTCAAGTTCTGCTCTCTGAAAACAGGTCCAACTTCAATGCCAGGCTCATAGTGTCTGTGGTAGAAGCCATGAGGGCTCATCAGTCATTTTCTGTGTCTTATAACTTGTCTAGTAATGGGACTGTAGAGCGGGCTAATTCTACTCTAGCCTCTATCATGTTCAATCTAGCACATTCTGATGCTTCCAATTGGAATCTGTATATCTTGCAGCTTTCTTTGCATAGTGATTGAGCAAGTATCACACTAATGGCTTCCCTCTTTTTGCCATGCTATATAGCTGAGAGGCTACCACCTCTCATTATTTAGACATTTTCTGGCAGAATATGTCAACACATTCAATCCTGAGCAGAGTAGAAAAGATCTTGTTAACAAGGTTATAGGCATCCAGGCCACGGTCAAAAAGACTTTCCACAACAAAAACCCCTGGAGCTGTTCCCTTTTAATGCCTCCAGATCATATGTTGTTAAGTTTTAGTTTAAGAGCAGGTTCTCTGCTATCAGAAGTGTATCATTGGTTGTACTCACAAACTAGAACCCCTTTTAAATGGTTCTTTTACTGTTATCTTCAAGTGTGGTCCTGAACATACTATGAAGATGAACTCTTCTCACCATCTCTTTGCTTATGTACATACCAAGTCTCTCCACGCCTATTAATTCTTGAGGTCAATCTTGGGAAAGGATCTGCAGTGAATTCAAATCCACTAGGGGGTTCAATTAGACCAGTGTCTGATTGCCTTCAAATGAATGAATTTGAAGGTGACTCCTTCTGCTTTTGACCCAGCATGTTCCATATGACTGGATATGGATTGGCATCAATATCTGAGGGTTTGGGATCCTTACCGGCCTCTTGCCACTTAGGCTACCTCTACTGAGGCTGCTAGGATCAACCATTCCCAGATAAATTTCTGCTTGCTTTACTGATAAAGTTAAGTTTGTCATAGCTCATTGACTTTAACTTTGGATCTTTAGCACTTGTCTTCCAGCTGTTAGGGAGATGTTTTTTCATATAATATGTCATGAATGACATTTCAATACTTGTATTGAAAACCCAAGAGTCAACCCCCAACCCTCAGGAAACACCTTGCGCCAACCAGGACAGAGAAGAACCCGCCAGACTGCCAGCAGCCAAGACTGGAAGTTTGATGTCTGCATTGAAAACCCTAAAATTGAACCCTGGTTCTCTGAAGGCAGATTAAGTCCCCCAGGATGGCCTGGGACCTGCCAACTTGCTGAGTTGCAAACCCGAGTTGTTGAATTACTCTGAGACCCGCCAGAATCTTAAGGATGATTCCCCAAATGGTCATTAGATTGCTGTTAACCATGCACCACCAAAGATCCAGTCCTACACAGAAGTTGTAGCTTGCCTAAAGGAGGTTACAACAAGACCCACTACTAGCCCTGCCAATAAGAATCAACTGCTGCCAGTCTCCAGTCCAAAAAAGGGTAATACAATTGGCCAGCCCAGGTGACATGGTGAACAGCAGCGGCGGAATTAAGCATTGCCACTTTTGTTCACCAGAGCAAGCACAACCAGGATCCACTGCCCTTGAAACCAAAAGCCAAGATCTATGTCCTGCCAGCAAATTGCCCATGTACCTGAAGTCCATGAAAAGCAAAGAAGCAAAATCACATGGTATAAGAACCCCGGCAGTGGGGTAATGACCACATCATCATTTTTGATAATAAAGTTTATGAACCTTTGGTTCAATCAAATTCTACCTTATCTAGTTTTAGTGATCTTTCTTCTCAACTCAGGTCAAGTAGACAACCAGGCAACTGCCCACTCCAGAGACCAGCCTGCCAAACCACTGCAGGCTCTATACTGTCCCCCTGGAGCTCCTTTTGGGCCTGTGCATTTCACCAAATACCCTCGAACCCCGCCTACGCCAAGTTCAACTTGGAAAACATACTCCTTGCTGACCCTCTGGCAAGAACTAGAGATACCAAAACAATAGGTTGAGAAGGAAAGTGGTACATTAGGCCTCCTAGATTTTTCAAAGACAAGTACAATTACCTACCTGCCTACTTTGTACCCACGGCCCCACCCTTAACCCCAAGACCGGACCACCCAATGAAACCTACCGCCGCAGCATAGACCACCTCTACCCAACTGTTTGGAGTACTCTATGTTACTTTGACAGGATTGGTGGATTCCATGGTCCCTAACTCTGGACCCTGGTCCTTACTTGGGCAATCTGTATCTTACATTATCAAGTTAGCACCAATTCTATGGTGGGCTTTACCCGCTGGCTTGGCCGCACCCCATCCTGGGTTGCCTAATGCCTCTATCTATTCCTGGCTTCCTGACATAATCAATTAATTAGGCTTAGAGCCAGAACCTCAAGTTGATGTACTTAAGGTTTTTGCCCAATTTCTTTGTTATGTCAAGTAACAAAGCATAGCTTAACAGCTTCTACCGCTAGTATCACCTGTACTGTAGCTGTAAGAGAGGGGGGCTAGACTAACAAAGTCTGGCTCCCATCCTGGTGGGACCAACCACCAGGATGCCATCCAGTGCAAGACTGGGATAGCCGCTTGAAGGGGCCTCCCAAAGGAGACCGGATGTGAAAGGGGAGGGAAGTATGCATCCAAAGCCATGACCATGGATCTAGTAAGTAACTACAGAAAGCAATCCCAAGTGAAAGGGGCCTCTGCATTTGACTCAGGAATTTGGCGCAAGGGGGAAGGATCGACCAAGTCAGAAGAAGGAGTTTCAGTAATAACAGATTCTAAAGGTGACAACAACTCTTCAAGATGAGAAGACGACCAAGAGAACAACCCATAGGATCCCGGTTTGATGGGAATCTGGGTGAGATGTTCAATTACATTTGCAAAAAGACCAGGAATAAACTCAGAAGATTGAGAAATCAAGGAAAGTTTGCTCCAAAAGACTGGGTTTGAGGACTAGAACAAGAGGGAAATAGGCACCAGTATCCACATAGCCATCTTGTACCAAGGTGACATGATTTCAGCAGGTGCCCTTCTTTTGCTAAAACTACTGGGCGGACGGACCAGGTGCACAGGTAAATAATAGGAAATGATCCAAATTAATATACTCGGAACAATTCCTAACAAAAAACGATGGGCGGACAGGCAGATGGGCAGGTGGGCCAGAGAAAGTGGGAGGCGGGGACGACAGCTGGATTTGGGATAAATACCTTTATTGTTAAACAAACTTTAAAATAAAAAAGATTTGCAAAGTCAGGAGTTTATTCAACAATTGGAATTGGTAAGCAAGGGACCTGACGGCCCATGCTTCCATTTTATGCAAAGGGGGGGTGATAGGACGGGAGGGGTTATGAAAGGGGCTATCAGAGTGCAATCTAAAGGAGAGCCTATTAAAGAGTACTAGCCAATCTTATCTTGGTTTGAGACCCAGAAAATAGGGGCCACAGGGCCGGATGTAAGACTCAGCCCCTTAATTGGCTAGGAGCCTTCCGAGGACTCAGGGTGCGCATTTCCCCTAATGTCTTCCTCTGACGTCTTCACCGGAGGGCTCCGGAACACAATTGTTTCGGGCTGGGGGGCTCCCGGGCCGGAGGAATTAGCTACCTGGGACACCACTGGTTGCGGGTTTTGGTACCCAATTTTCCCAGGCCGCAGGTTTGACCTTTCTGACTTCATGTGGCCCGCATTTTTTTGTTGGTTTGCTAATTGTTTCAGGACCAGGCAACACCAGGACAACAAGCAATCTAACCGAATTAATGTCTCCTCCGCAGTCAGAGGGGACTCCAAAGGGGAAATGGGAACTTCCGCCGGGAAGGCCAACACAAAGTGTTTGTTTACTGTGTGGGCCACAGAACTTTACAGTAGCAAAGGAAGAGACCGTTGGGTTACAATGTGCTTGAATGGGAAAAGGATATGATTTTAGCATAAAGATTGTTGCTTGACTGCCAAGGCAAAACTTACCTCTGACCCTTCACATGGCAGTTCTGAGATATGAACCCTAACCATTACTGGGATCTGTACTATATTTCTAATTGGTGTCCCCAGGATACAAAAGCCCAAGAAAATTTTGATAAATATTGCATCCTTCTTCTAACATTGCTTCTGTAGAGCCTAATCTTATCACTGGCACTCCTGCACCTACCATCAGGCAGCTTTGGGATCATCAGGCTGCTATAGTAGAAGCCCTTTTTTACCTGATGTGCCTGCTTATTTGGACTAGTATTTAAGTGTAAGGTATGTTAAGAGATGGATCTGAACTGATGAACTCTCCAGTTTTTTGGGCTTTGCATTCCTTCCTTGAATTACCTTGATCAGAGGCATGATACCAGCCAACCAATCCTTCCCATATATCCTGGATCCAATTCCTTATCAGGACCATGTACAATAAGCTTGGCTCAAGTCAACCCTATTGTCCCGATGGAATTATTCTCTTCCAGAGGTCACCTTGATGTGATAAAAATTGCGGGATAGTATGAAGCAGTTTCTAAGTGATGGGGAATTACCACCCAAATCCACATAGAATTAATGATTAACCACCAACGTGGCTTCAGATATCTTTTTGTAAAATTTCCAATTGTAATACCAGGATTAAGCAGAACAATTAATCCTAACCAAAGTAGCCCAAGATAAATGGCCTGAGACAACATCAACAATTCTTCAGAATAAAATTCTGGACATTGGGAGGCAACACAATTTTCAGTTTCAAGAATAGAGGGGAGCTACAAAATTGGTTGGCGCAAAATTAACATTGGGCAGCACTGATGACAAAGTTCCAACTGCAGGACCCCATCTTCCAGAAATGATTTGGTTGAGAATCAGATTGTACAGAATATATCGTAACAACCCAACCTCAGGATGCATTTTGAAAAGTAAATTAGAACTGGGGATAAATGATTTTCATTGAGTAAAATTTTGGGAGGACTCAACTCTTAGAGTTGAAACAGTGAAAATTATTCAATATATATCGGAAAATTGACTAAGCAATACCACCTGAGTCTTGACCTCCTATTCCTTCCATATTATCAAGTAAGTATCTGGTCCAGGTTGCAAAGAACCCTTGTGTGACCAGTTTCTGACAACCATGCTGATTAACAAGCTCATATCAGGTGACCCTCAAATTACGCCAATTTATCAATGTCAATTTGCAAGGAGGAACCGGTTTCAGCTGACAGACTGGAGCAGCCGTAACCCATTTCCGATCAACTGTTTGATTTAAATCTGTTAACTCGGTCAATTTTGATAAAGGTTTCCCAGCTTTCTGAGCCTTCTTGCTTGGGCGGATAATTCCCGGCAAGATGGAACCTACCATGACATTGATGGTGATTCTTAGGGTTGGCTAAATTGATTTTATTCAATGGAAATGTTTTTGGGATTTCCATGTATAAAGCTGATATGGGGAATGTTTTTGGCGGCTGGTTAAGAAAACATGTTCTTAAGTCTTGATACTTTGAGCTAGTGGTAGGTAATCTAATGGTAGCATATGTTAGAGTAGTTGATAGATTTTTTAGATCAACCCCATTTGGGCTGGATGGGATTTTATGTGGTTGGATAAGGTGGTGATCTGATACGATTTCTTAGGCGAGCCTACTGGTGGAAATCGGGGCTTCCGAGTTTACCAATCATAGGCTCACCTTTGAGATGAAAATCGCGTCAGAACGTAATCAGGCAAAGTTGTGAGAAAAAATCTACGCGACAAGGTTCCCACCACTCGCGATCGCCTTGGCTTCATATTATAAAGGTTGGCTAGCTGGAAATCTCAACCATCCAGAGATTATATTTGTGGGTTCAGGTTTACTTAAAAGCCTAGTCCAGCGGCTATATTCTTTGTGGTTTGGTATACTTGGGTAAGTTTTGCTTTGGCTTGGATTTGTTCCTGCCCGAGCGGTATAGCTTGGAAAGGTTTTTTTATTTAAGGTTTAGATTAGGTTTGTATCAAATTTGTTGGTTGGTTGGCTAAGCTCCAGAATAGTTGTTTAGGTAGGGTTGTGACGCGCCCTTTTGATTCTTTTTTGGCAAGAATCTTTGGTATTTGGTCTGATTTTGTAAAGTGTGAACCTAGGCTTTTTCTCAACAATCAGCTTTTTGAATTTTAGATTTCATCCTTGTCCTTATTTCAATCTATGGCTTTTAAAGGCCATCTCAAGGTGCCTTGATATTCACCTGGCGTTTAATCAAGCTTAACATCCGCTTTGTTTTTATCTGTCAATATAGATTAGCCCCTTTACTGAAAAATTTGAGTCCCCTTCGGAGCTACCCTTTACCACATGTTTTCTTGAGTTAGTAGGTTTACAACAATTTCAATGGTTAGCAAGAGAGCTTTTATTGCAGCTAAATCTTATAGATCTGGTGTTGCTGTTGCTTAATTAAAAGGAATTTTCAAGGGCTGAATAGTAACCTAGTCAATAGAACTTCTACGAGTGATTCCAAAGACAAGCTCACTTGCAATGGCTTCCCCCAAGACAGCACCACGAAAGGGGCGGCCCCTCGAACAGGAGGGCAGCTCGGACAAGAACCCCGAGTCTTCTAAAAGGCAAAAGTCAGGGCACAGCGCACCAATCAAGCTGGAGTCATCTAGCAGTTCTCCAAGTCAGGACTTTGAAGAGTCAGGTACGGTTTCATTCGCATTGCTTTATTGAATTGCCTCTTTAGAGACCAATTGGAAACGTCCCTCCGCCCCTGCTCTCGACTCAAACAATGATAGCCTCAGTAAGTTTATACAACGGATTGGGGGTTTAGGCGGAGAATAACATCATCTAGTTTTTCAACAGATCGAGATTGAGGAAACAGTTTCAGCCAGTGACAGTAAGCCTCTTGTTCGCATGTATGGTATCACCAAGGTATGGAGCAGTCTATCAAAATATTGATTTTAAAAGGAAGGCGCCACTGTTTTATGCACAGTACACAATTTCTCTCCATACTTCTACTTTCCTGCTCCGAATGGGTTGGTTGAGGACGATATAGTCAAGCTGCACAATGTTGTTGAAGAGTTTGTTGGGAAAAACACCATCCAAAATATTGAAGTTGTAGATAAGCAAAGCATCTATGGCTACTATTCAGGAGACTTGGTGCCATTCATCAAGATGAGCGTTAATAACCCACGCAGCATTGCTGCCATCCGACGGGCTTTGAAAGCCGGAATTAGCTTTGGACGGTTTGAAAACTACAGCCCTCAGACCTTTGAGAGCAACTTGGAATATTTGTTGCGCTTCATGATTGACACCAAAGTGGTGGGTGGTAATTGGATTGAGCTGCCTCCAGGCGACTATCGCCTGTCCAAGTCGCAGGTGTCGCATTGCCAGTACGAAGTGAATGTCTCGTATGATAAGTTCATCAGCCATGCACCCGACAACGAGTGGTCCCAGATGGGGCCCCTGCGCGTCCTTAGTTTCGATATCGAGTGTGCTGGGCGCAAGGGGATCTTCCCTGATGCAGCGCATGACCCCATCATCCAGATTGCCAGTATCGTGCAGGTGCATGGAAGTGCGACTCCGCTTGTCCGCAACATCTTCAGCTTCGGTGGCTGTGCCCCCATTGCCGGAGCACAGGTCCATGCCTTTGACAATGAGGCTGACATGCTGCTGGCTTGGAGCAAGTTTTTCCAAACTGCCGATCCTGACTTGGTGATTGGTTACAACACCACCAATTTCGATTTGCCTTACGTTCTCGATCGCGCGCATGCGTTGGGCTTGGACGATTTCCCCTACTTGGGAAGAGTGAGAAACATCCGAACCACCGTCAAGGAATCACATTTCTCTTCCAAAGCTTATGGCAGCCGTGACACCAAAGTAATCAACATGGAGGGGCGTTTGCAGTTGGATATGCTGCAAGTAATGCAGCGCGACTACAAGCTGCGTTCGTATTCACTCAATGCCGTTTGTGAACACTTCCTGGGGGAGACTAAAGAGGATGTGCACTACTCGATTATTACTGATCTTTGGAAGGGGGATGACGAGACGCGGCGCCGCTTGGCTGTGTATTGTATCAAGGATGCTTACCTCCCCCTGCGCTTGATGGACAAACTCATGTGCCTTATCAACTACATGGAGATGGCGCGTGTAACAGGTGTGCCATTCAGTTATTTGCTCTCGCGTGGCCAGCAAATCAAAGTAGTCTCTCAACTTTACCGCAAAGCCATCGAAAAGAACTTGCTGATTCCCCATCGCGAGGTTGAGGGCTCTATGGAGCAATATGAGGGTGCTACTGTCATTGAGCCTGAGAAGGGCTACTACACTGACCCCATTGCAACCCTTGATTTCGCATCGCTGTATCCTTCGATCATGATGGCCCACAATCTATGCTACACCACCCTGATTGATCGCAAGTCAATTGAACGCCTTGGGCTTGTCGAGGGGCAGGATTACATCCGCACACCCAAAGATGACTACTTTGTGACGGCTTCTCGTCGTAAGGGGCTGTTGCCTATCATCCTTGAAGATCTCATTTCCGCGCGTAAACGGGCAAAGGCTGATTTGAAGAAGGAATCCGATCCTTTTAAGAAGGCGGTGCTTGATGGGCGTCAGCTTGCCCTCAAAATCTCCGCCAACTCAGTGTACGGCTTCACTGGCGCGAACGTCGGCAAGCTACCCTGTCTTCAGATTTCCTCTTCTGTCACTGCCTATGGGCGTGAAATGATCAACCAAACTCAACAGCTCGTCGAGGCGGAGTTCCCCAACGCCCACGTCATTTACGGCGACACCGACTCTGTCATGGTTAACTTCCACGCCAAAAGCATTGAGGAGGCCATGGTTATGGGCAGGCGTGCGGCTGAGTTTGTCTCTGGCCACTTCATCAAGCCAATCAGTCTTGAGTTCGAGAAGGTTTACTGTCCGTATCTGCTCATCAACAAGAAGCGCTACGCTGGCCTCTACTGGACAAACCATGAAAAGTACGATAAATTAGACACCAAAGGCATTGAGGTACTTTCCAACTAGACCAAGCTAATGTCAGACGGTGCGTCGTGATAGTTGCCAGTTGGTTTCTACTGTCATTGGCACATGCCTACACAAGGCGTTGATTGATAAAGATCCCGATGGCGCTGCAGCGTAAGAACCCTTGGTGATAAAATTGACACTTTAGATATGCCAAGCGCGTTATCTCGGATCTGCTTCAGAACAAGATAGACATGTCCCAACTGGTCCTTACCAAGTCGCTGGCCAAGTTGGATTATACATCTAAGCAGCCCCACAGTGTACTTGCGGAAAAGATGCGGGTGCGGGATGCAGGTAGACGGGTTTCCTCCCCTTTGCTGATTGGGTTTAGGTTCGGCGCCTGCTCTTGGAGATCGTGTGGCCTATGTTATGATCAAGGGTTCCAAGGACTCCAAAGGCTATGATCGCTCAGAGGACCCTATCTATGTGCTTGAAAACAATATATCCATCGATACCCAGTACTATCTTGAAAACCAGTTGTCCAAGCCCCTTCTTCGCATCTTTGATCCCATTCTCGGGGAAGCGGCTGCCAAAACCCTCCTCACCGGAGAACACACGCGCACTGTGCTGGTGCGGGCCCCTGCCTCAGGCATGATGGCTAACTTTGCAGTTAAAATGCCCACGTGTCTATCGTGCAAAGTGGTCCTCAAGGATAAAGGTTGAGTTACATATTATGTTTTAGTAATTATTATTAGCCACTGCCGTCTGTGAAAGGTGTCGTCCCCGTCTGCCCGAACTTTATAGAAAAGAGGTATACACTGGTTATGATCTGTGCTCATCAGGGTTTAGATGGAGTCCTTCAACGATCTTGAAGTGCGCTTCAGTCGTCTCTGGGCCGAATGCCAACGCTGCCAAGGCTCGTTACACAACGATGTACTATGCTCGAGCAAGGATTGTCCCATCTTCTATATGCGCGCCAAAGCTCGCAAGGATGCCGATGCTTCAGCGGCTACTCTCAAGCGATTCGATTACTCCTGGTAGCATATGATTTGAACTGATGCTAGGCATACATTTGACCCCAACCAAATTAAAGCTGTACTTACTTTGCCATCCATCGTTTAACCTTTTGTAACTGCGCCTAAATCCTCCACTAAACCTGGCCGTTTCCTGTATGTATAGATCACCCCTTCCCTTTTAAACTGTGCCTTAGTTAAAGATTTATGAGGGGCGGTGGTTTTAAACGAGCCCAAGCTGATATATGGTTCCGAAGATCGTTCCCATCAACTGGTATATACCCATACTCAACCGCTTGATTCTAGATCAGGCCTCTGCTTTCCAACGAAACTCCCCACTTTATCCACCCACACAAGACAAAAACGTTGCCAAATCCTGCTTCACCCGAGTGCCCTACATCAACCAGGCAGTTAAACGATATACCAAGACCCTCAAAATAATCCACCAAGTGCTTCTACCCACCTCTTTGTGACTCCAAGTACACCTCATTGAGGAGAAACAACTTGACATGGGTTCTACCAGCAGTTCTTCCAACAGCTAGAAAAATAGACAAGTCTGGAAAGTGCAACCCATAACCAAAACACATAACCAACAGTAAAGCCTAGAAGTCAACACCTCCCATGTAGAGCATCACAAGTTCAGCAACCAATGCCACATCCACCAATCTAGGCTCACTATAGCCAGTACTATAAGCTCCTATAGCACTGGGAAATTCTCCCCTAAGAGGTTCAAAGTATATCTGCAGTTCTAACACAGGAAAATGTATGAAAAGGGTTAAACAATTCCTGTATCAGAAAGAACCCCATGGTACAGTATCAGACCCATCAGCTTCAGAAACATAGCAATCCACATCACTACAATAAGGAGAAGAGACTGGGAGCTCAGCAAGCTTTAAGGGTAGGACTTGACAGGCCATGCAAACTATCTGCACTAACTAGGGTTGGGAGGTCAAACCACCAAATCAAGGGTAACCAGAACTACCCTCTTGCAAGGTAAACAGCCTATAGTCCATATACAAGACATTTAGTTTAACATTTCTGCAAGGGGCAGGGTCAGCCAAGATGGGCTATATCCTAGGAGGTCTCCCTGCTCAACTCTGGATCCAGATGTGTATCATCAAGATGGAAATCCTCTCACAATTACATAGGTACTCCCAGAGGGTTTAAACAGGTTTAGGTCAAACCTGGTTGTCTTGGAGGGGCAGAGGCTGCTCTTGATCCAAACAGTGTATGGGATTGATGTTTAAACCCCCACAGTTGCTCTCAGGACTCCTACCATTCACCATGGCATTGAATCCTTGGTTCATATTTCAAATATCCGTAAATCTGTATATAAAATTTTAGGCCCTGAGGGTCAATAAGGGGCTTGGAAAACATTTGGAGCATCATGTATGCAGGTACAATTGCTAGCCACATGGATCCCTTGAAACTAGGTGCAGGATGCTAGAATTTTATCTTATAGACAATGCAGTAATAATAAGAGGTGCTTAGGCCCTGCCACAACTACTACAAAGTAACCATGTACACCCTCCTATTGATCCACTTTAAATTTATCCATAAAAGTTAACCAAGCTTGTACCCCCTTTTAAAGATAGTCACATATTTAGGCTATATATGTCTTGTTAGTTCCATCATTCTGGTAACAGGGTTCCCCAATGTTGCAACTGAACCAATGAGGATTAAGTATTTGGGATTGGGGAAGACAACAGTCCAATAGAAAGGAAAGAATAATAAGAATAAAGTCTCGTTTATTGTAGAATATTGTGATTAATATACTATATGGGGAAAGCCACAAGGTCACAAGGGGGGTGGCATAGTGAGAAGTTCCATGTAAGGTTTGGAGCTGAGGAATAACTTGTGCGGGGATCAGCAAGTCAAATTGGTAGCGCTCCTAATTAGGATGAAGTACCTGCCATTTGATATTGCCTCCAGATTAATCCATAACATTAGATATGTCAAGGGGCAACTCATCAAGCGCCCCCTATGTATTGTAAGATACGTTAGCAGGCAAGTCTGGAAACTTGGTTGCAGCACCCCCCTTACCCCCTGCTTGTCGTCAGACACCAAGACCAGAGTCTGCGGAAGGTCTAGGAAGGTCCACACAAACAACTTTTGTGTGGGGATGGCGCGGCAGGGGCGCAACAATTGTGGTGAAGCTTCTTGGTGTTTCCTTGGGCATTTTCAAGTTGATAAGTGTGATTGTCATAGCTGCAGCTATCTTGAAGGGCCCTAGGTGGTTGGGTTCCAACTTGGCAGAATTGGGATTGAGGGTGTAGACGGGGTCACCTACGGTGTATCTAGCTTTGAGGTGTTTTGTTCCTCCTGCAATCTGCTTGTGTTTGATTTCCTGGGCTTTAGCACGCCATTGGTCTAGGGATGGAGTTGTTACTAGGGGAGGCTTGTCAGGAACCTTGGACCATAGCTTTCCCTGTTCAACCCCTGTCAGAATGTCAGGTGTTCCAAAGGCCAGGGTACTGGGGCTGAACCCTGTGCTCCTGTTGATTCTTGCTCGTAGGATAAGTAGAGCAGTGGGCAGGTGTTCAGTCTATGCGGTGTTAGGGTGCTCTTGTGAGAGCTTGGCAATCAGTTGAACCAGTGAGCCATTTAACTGTTCCACATGTACAATGGCTTTAGAATGGTAGGGGGTCGTAAAATATGTTGGAGTGCGTTCTTGGTGCAGTATGCCTTCATGACATGTCCAACAAGTTTGGGGCTGCCATCTGTGATGAAACGTTTGAGCTGCCCAAAGCAGGCCACAATTTCCTTGCCAATAAAGCGGGTAATGGTGATGGCAGTGTGGTTGGTTGTTGTCCAGGCCACTGGTCAGCAAGTGAAGTAGTTGATGGCAGTGATAATGTACTTCTTTCCCAGTCTGTCTTTGGGGAGTGGCCCCACAATATTGAGGGCCCACTGCTCGAAGGGTTCCATGGCCTTGATGGGCAGGACAGACGTGGGGGGTGCAGGTTTGGATGTGTTCTTTTTGCACAACACACACGTTTTGAGGAGGTCCAAGATGTCTTGACGCATGCGCGGCCACCAAAATTTCTGTTTCATGATCTCAAAGAGGTTACGCCCTCTGATGTGACCCAGGGTTTGGTGGTAGTGCAATATTGTGTCCCCTTGTTTCATGGTGGGAATGCAAGGCATCTTCTCAACTGTCTCTGCCCAATGGCAGACATTACCAGCATCAGTGGTGAACTGACTTTTGTTGTCCTTCAACTTAGAGATGGTTACCGAGTTAAGGCCTTTGTAGCAAGTTGTCTCAGGGCGGAGGTAGAGCATGGGCCAATCCAGGTCCAACCCATTGTCTCTTTGATGGATGCTACATAGAGTTGTGAGAGGGCGTCAGCTGTGACAAGTTCCTTCCCAGGCTTGTACTCAATGCGTAACTGGTAAGGGGATAGATGCTCACCCCCCCTGCTTGGCGGCGTGTCAAGTGGGACTGTGTGTTAAAGTACTGGAGCAACTTGTGGTCTGTCAGGACGCAGGGTTAAAAGGTGGCCCCCTCCAGGTAACAGCGCCACTTCTCAACACAGTGTACAATGGCTGCCAATTCTTTATCATGGATGGGGTAGCGTTGTTACAAGTCAGTAAGTTTCCTGGACTCATATGTCACGGGGAGTAAGACGCCATTGTCAGTTTCTACCCTAGCACGCCCCCTATGGCCCTGTTGGAGGCATCAGTCTCGAGTTTGTACTGTCGGTTTTGAAAGGGAAATTGCAGTACTGGTGCTGTTGTGAGTCTTTGCTTTAACATCTTGAAGGCTTGGTCTCTGACAGGGGTCCAATGGAAGCGCCGCTTGATGTTGAGGAGCTCAGTGAGAGGTGCAATTAGTTCCCCGCAATTGGGAATGAACTTACGCGCATAGGCAACCATGCCTAAGAATGTCAGCACCTGGCACACATCAGTGGGGGGTGGCATGCTGGTGATTGCCTCAATTTTGGCAGGGTCAGGCTTTATTCCTTGGGCAGAGATGGTGTGCCCAAGGAATAGCAGCTCTGACTTGAGAAACTTGCATTTGGAGGGTTTAGCTTTTATCTGGTTTTTCCAAAGAGTGTCGAGGACAGCACAGAGGAGTTGGAGGTGTGTGGTTTGATCTTGACTGAAGACAATAATGTTGTCAAGGTACACAACCACACATTTCCCAATCAGTTTCTCAAATGTGTTGTTCATCAACATGGCAAAGGTGGAAGGAGTGTTGGTCATTCCAAAATTCACTCCTGACACTCAAACAACCCGTAGCGCCTGTGGAAGGCAGTTTTTGCTTCATCCCTGGTGCAATGCAGACCTGGTTGTACCCCACAGTGAGATCAATCTTGCTAAAGACCTTTGCACCTGCAAGTGTATCAAACAGGTTGTCAATCAGCAGCAGGGGTTACTTATTCTTTACTGTCACCTCATTTAGGGCGCGGTAGTCTGTGACCAGGCAAAGGGACCCATCCTTCTTGGCTAAGAAGAAAACAGCCGCCCTGTATGGAGAGAGTGAGGGGCAAATGAAGCGCTTATCAAGCGCAATCACAAGGTGCTGGTGGAGGGTTTCATCTTCCTTTGGTGTGAGGCAGTATAATGGTTGTGCTTTTGGTAACAATCCTTGAAGTTGTACAGCGTGCTGGATCTCCTGGGGAGGAGGTAGTTGTTCAAGTGTCTCACTGAATACATCCTTGTACTCCTCAAGGAGTGCAGCTAGCGCTGGTGGTGGTGATGTTGACAAGGGAGGGACTGCAGATGGTTCAGCTCAGATAACTTTGACTGAGCATTGATTAAAGTCTATTTCCCCCCTTGAAATTGTATGAGCCTGTCTCCATTATTCTGACAAACACAGTATTGTGGAGTAACTTGCTCATCTCAACAGGATAAATCTGGAAGCCCAACCCATTTCTATTAAGGGTGATAACAGATGTATCACAGTCAATATAGGAACAGTTGTGCTGGAGCCAGTTGAGACCAGCAATTAAATTGTGGCTGAGCCCTGCCATGATTGGCCCAGAGAGCTTAACCTGGACGTTTCCCATCCTCACAGAAAAAAGTACCATCTCGTGGGTGATGGCAACTCTGCAGTTGTCAGCTACTTGTACTGCTTTGAACCTGCTGGGCACTTGGTCTAATTGCTGAGAGTTGACAAAACACCTGGTCCACCATAGTGTGATTGTCCCTGGTATCTACCAGTAATTTATGGGTGTTCTCACGGAAACAGAAGGGATATGAAAAATGTGTTACTTTATTTGAGGAGTGGCTTGTTTGCAATACAGGGTCATCACTGTGAACTTGAAAGACGTCCAGGGTTTTGACTTCAGGAAAGTTGTAGTTGCAGGGTTTTTTTGTGAGCAGGGATTGAGAGGATGGTTCAGGTGGTGTTGTAAGGCCTCTTTTTGTTACAACCCCCAGGCTTTTCCCTGATCCTCAATCTGCGCTAGCTGAAGCTCCCCCTTGCGGGGGCGTTTAGTCCCATTATCCTGCTGATGGGGCTGGCGGCAGCCTACTTGATTGTGGCCACTGTCAGGTGTAGTACTTGGTTGGGATGGAGTGTCACTGGTACAGCAGAAGCCCATTGAGGCCTGGTTGTTAGTCTCCACAATGGCCTTATAGCAGCCGTCAATAGAGGTGCAACAACCTACGGGGACCCACTTGCAGATATGGGGTTTTAATCCATTGATGATGAGAGTGAGTAGTATTGCATTTCTGTCAGTCACAACTTTGGGGGCGGCAGCAAGGTGCTCAGGAACAGAACCAGTTTGTTTGATTTCTAGAAGAGGAGTCCCCACAACAATGGGGGAGAAGGTTTCACTGTAGCAGGACTTGGCGGTGTATGAAATGCCGCCCAGGTAGCGTCAAGTTCTTGACTGGCCCAGTTGGTGAACCACACAGCCGCGGGCCCTGTGAGGCAGCCAGACGCAGTGGCAACCCACATGGGCTCTGGGACCTGACAGATGTGAAGGCGGGTTTCAGTAGATTGGAGCCAACTGACAATGTTGGCCCCCTTGACGCCACCAGCAAAGGATTCTAGCTGAAGGTTGAGCATGCGCTGGGACAGATCTGACTGGGGCGGGGTGATGCTGGCGTTTTGCTGCCCAAGGCAGAGCCAATTGTACACGCTGGTGAGAACTAGCTGGTCTTGATAGATGATGTACCCGTTGGGGATGTCCCCCTTGGGGATTGGCAGGAAGGTCTCTTGCTGGGGAGTAGCCATACGGCCTGTACTCCGTTCTTTCTTGGGGGAATTTTGTTTTAGGTAGGTCGTAAACCTACTGCTGCTACCACTGTTGCAACTGAACCAATGAGGATTCAGTATTTGGAATTGGGGAAGACAACAGTCCAATAAAAAGGACAGAATAATAAGAATGAGGTATCATTTATTGTAAAATATTGTGATTAATATACTATATGGGGAAAGCCACAAGGCCACAAGGGGGGTGGCATAGTGGGAAGTTCCATGTAAGGTTTGGAGCCAAGGAATAACTTGTGCAGGGATCAGCAAGTCAAATTTGTAGCACTCCTAATTAGGATGAAATACTTGCCATTTGATATTACCATCAGATTAATCCATAACATTAGATACGTCAAGGGGCAACTCATTGAGCGCCCCCTGTGTATTGTAAGATACGTTAGCAGGCAAGTTTGGAAACTTGGTTGCAACACCAAGCCTTTCAATAACAGCACTTGCAAACCAAATAAAAAGGCACTAATTTTGTTGATTGAAATCAAGCAGTTGATCAAGATTGGGCTAAAGCTGTGGTCAGCAAAACAAAAATCAGCTGCTGGGTTCAGCTTGATGATTCCAAGTTACCAGGATATCCTGGGTGTAAGGTACCACATTGTTGATCAGGATGGGTTCAGAAGCTCCAGATCAAGGGTTTTTTGAAATGGGCTAAGCGCCCCTGTAAATTATAAATGGGTTACTGCAGGGTTAACAGTAAATAAAACGTCCTGGTGTTGCAGCCAAGATTATCCCCTTGTCCGCCAATGTATCTCACAGTACACAGGGAGCTCTTGAATAGTTGCTCCATAACATGACTAATGGTATGGACCTATCTGAGCACAATGTCAAATTATGGGCACTATCTCATAATTAGGAGTGTTGTCAATCCAACATGCTGATCTCCCCTCAATTTATTCCCAGCCAGAACGTTACATGGATCATGAAACTATGCCATCCCCTGGCAACCTGTGGCTCCCAAATATAGTTTAGTAGTTTTTAAAAGCTATGGTGCCAAGCAAAAAAGCTCAGATTTTTAAAATGGACTTAGATTAAAGCAAACTCCAAGTCAGGCAAGTATGATATGGTAAAAATATAAGTATTTTTGATAGACTGGCAAATAAAAAACAAGAAACTTAATATCACTAACACAAAATAAAATTTATATCAAGCAACATAGTTAAAACTACTAAGAATGACTTGTGTCAGGATTTTGGGATATTGACTATTTGGCAGATTCAACTAAATTAACGTGGGCCAGCTGTCAATTGCTCATACTGTAAACTCAGAACCTGAACATAAAAACACGAGATTGTCAAATCCTTGGTCTAAATTTTGAATCACTTTTGCAGGATGGCCTTTTTTAATTAAATTGGTTTTTTGTGTATTTATTTGAATTTTTAAAAATGTGTGAACTCAGACAATTTGCAAAGTTCAAGTCAACTACATATTTTCAATGGACAAAATGAATTAACTGGAATCAGATTTGAAGCGTTCAAATCCTTAAAGCATTTTCATTAAGTTTACTGTTGCAATCAAGTTTCCAGACTGGCCTGTGAACATATCTTACAATACACAGGGGGCGCTCAATGAGTTGCCCCTTGACGTATCTAACGACATGGACCAATCTGATGGCAATATCAAATAGCGGATACTTCATCCTAATTAGGAGCGCTACCAATTCAACTGCTGATCCCTGCACAAGTTATTCCTCAGCTTTGAACCTTACATGGAACTTCCCACTATGTTACCCCCTTGTGGCCTTGTGGTTTTCCACATATGGTATATTAATCACAATATTCCCCAATAAACAATACCTTATTCTTATTATTCTGTCCTTTCTATTGAACTGTTGTCTTCACCAATTCCAAACACTGAATCCTCATTGGTTCAGTTGCAACAGTGGTAGCAGAAGTAGGTTGACAACCTACCTAAAACAAAATTCCCCCTAAGAAAGGACATATTACGGGCTGTATGGCTACTCCCCAACAAGAAACTTTCTTGCCAATCCTCAAGGGGGACATCCCCAACAGGTATATCATCTATCAAGACCAGCTAGTCCTCACAAGTGTGTAATATTGGCTCCGCCTCGGGAAGCATGACGCCAGCATCACCCCACCCCAGTCAGACCTGTCACAACGCATGCTCAACCTTCAGCTAGAATCCTTTGCGGGTGGCGTCAAAGGGGCCAACATTGTTAGTTGGCTCCAATATATCAAAACCTGACTCCGTATCTGTCAGGATCCTGAGCCCATGTGGGTTGCCACTGCGTCTGGCTGCCTCATGGGGCCGCCGATGTGTGGTTCACCAACTGGGCCAGTCAGGAACTCAATGTTACCTGAGCAGTGTTCTGAGACGCTGCAAAGTCCCGCTACAGCAAAACCTTCTCCCCCATTGTTGTGGGAACTCCCCTTCTAGCAATCAAACAAACTGGGTCTGTTCCTGAGTACCTTGCCGCCTGGCAACAAGCCCTTGCTGCCGCCCCTCAAAGCCGTGACTGATAAAAATGCAATGTTACTCACTCTCATCATCAATGGGTTAAAACCCCATATCTGTAAGTGGGTCCCCACAGGTTGCTACACCTCCATTGATGACTGCTATAAGGCCATTGTAGAGGCTAACAACCAGGCCTCAATGGGCTTCTGCTGTACCAGTGACGCCCCATTCCAACCTCGTACAACACTTGGTGGTGGCCACAATCAAGTGGGCCGCTGCCAGCCCCGTCAGCAGGACAATGGGACCAAACATATCCGCAAGGGGGAGCTCCAGCTAGTGCAGATCAAGGATCAGGGAAAAACCTAGGGGTTGTAGCAACAAGAGGCTCTACAACCCCACCTGACCCATCCTCTCAATCCCTGCTTGCAAAAAACCCCTGCAACTACAACATCCATGAAGTCAAAACCCTGGACGTCTTTCAAGTCTACAGTGACAACCCTGTACTACAAGCAAGCCACTCTCCAAATAAAGTAACCCGCTTAGCCTATCCCTTCTGTTTCTGTGGGAACACCCACAAATTACTGGTAGATACCGGGGCCACCACACTATGATTGACCAGGGGTTTGCTGACTTGCAACATTTAGACTGAGTACCTAGCAGATTCAAGGCAGTACAAGTGGCTGACTCCCGTAGAGTTGCAATTACCCATGAGATGGTACCCTTTTCTGTGAGGATGGGGAACATCCAGGTTAAGCTCTCTGGGCTAATCATGGCAGGGCTCAGCCACAATGTAATTTCTGGTTTCAACTGGCTCCAGCACAACTGTTCCTATATTGACTGGGATACATCTGTTATCACTCTTAATAGAAATGGGGTGGGCTTCCAGATTTATCCTGTTGAGATGCACAAGTTACTCCACAATGCTGTGTTTGTTAGGATAACAGAGACAGGCTCATACAACTTCAAGGGGGGAGACTAGACTTTAACAAATGTTCAGTCAAAGTTATCCGTGCAGAACCATCTGCAGTCCCTCCCTTGTCAACATCACCACCACCAGCGCTAGCTGCACTCCTTGAGGAGTACAAGGATGTATTCAGTGAGACACTTGAACAACTACCTCCTCCCCAGGAGATCCAGCACGCTGTACAACTTCAAGGATTGTTACCAAAAGCACGACCATTATACCGTCTCACACCAAAGGAAGATGAAACCCTCCTCCAGCACCTTGTGAACATGCTTGATAAGGGCTTCATTTGCCCCTCACTCTCTCCATACAGGGCGGCTGTTTTCTTCTTAGCCAAGAAGGATAGGTCCCTTTGCCTGGTCACAGACTACCGCGCCCTAAATGAGGTGACAGTAAAGAATAAGTAACCCCTGCTGCTGATTGACAACCTGTTTGATACACTTGCAGGTGCAAAGGTCTTTAGCAAGATTGATCTCACTGTGGGGTACAACCAGGTCTGCATTGCACCAGGGATGAAGCAAAAACTGCCTTCCACAGGCTCTACGGGTTGTTTGAGTGTCAGGAGTGAATTTTGGAATGACCAACACTCCTTCCACCTTTGCCATGTTGATGAACAACACATTTGAGGAACTGATTGGGAAATGTGTGGTTGTGTACCTTGACAACATTATTGTCTTCAGTCAAGATCAAACCACAGACCTCCAACACCTCTGTGCTGTCCTTGACACCCTTTGAAAAAACCAGATAAAAGCTAAACCCTCCAAATGCAAGTTTCTCAAGTCAGAGCTGCTATTCCTTGGGCACACCATCTCTGCCTAAGGAATAAAGCCTGACCCTGCCAAAATTGAGGCAATCACCAGCATGCCACCCCCCACTGATGTGGGCTAGGTGTTGACATTCTTAGGCATGGTTGCCTATGTGCGTAAGTTCATTCCCAATTGCGAGAAACTAATTGCACCTCTCACTGAGCTCCTCAACATCAAGCGGCGCTTCCATTGGACCCCTGTCAGAGACCAAGCCTTCAAGATGTTAAAGCAAAGACTCACAACAGCACCAGTACTGCAATTTCTCTTTCAAAACCGACAGTACAAACTCGAGACTGATGCCTCCAACAGGGCCATAGGGGGCGTGCTAGGGTAGAAACTGACAATGGTGACTTACTCCCCGTGACATATGAGTCCAGGAAACTTACTGACTTGTAACAACGGTACCCCATCCATGATAAAGAATTGGCGGCCATTGTACACTGTGTTGAGAAGTGGCACTGTTACCTGGAGGGGGCCACCTTTTCACCCTGCATCCTGACAGACCACAAGTTGCTCCAGTACTTTAACACACAGTCCCACTTGACACGCCGCCAAGCAGGGGGGTAAGCATCTATCCCCTTACCAGTTACGCATTGAGTACAAGCCTGGGAAGGAACTTGTCACAGCTGACGCCCTCTCACAACTCTATGTAGCATCCATCAAAGAGACAATGGGTTGGACCTGGATTGGCCCATGCTCTACCTCCGCCCTGAGACAACTTGCTACAAAGGCCTTAACTCGGTAACCATCTCTAAGTTGAAGGACAACAAAAGTCAGTTCACCACTGATGCTGGTAATGTCTGCCATTGGGCAGAGACAGTTGATAAGACGCCTTGCATTCCCACCATGCAACAAGGCAACACAATATTGAACTACCACCAAACCCTGGGTCACATCAGAGGGCGTAACCTCTTTGAGATCATGAAACAGAAGGTTTGGTGGCTGCGCATGCATCAAGACTCTTGGTTCTCCTTGAAACGTACGTGCTATGCAAAAAGAATACGTCCAAAGCTGCACCCCCAAGTTGGTCCTGCCTATCAAAGCCATGGAACCCTTCAAGCAGTGGGCTCTTGACATTGTGGGGCCACTCCCCAAAGACCAACTGAGGAAGAAGTACATTATCACTGCCATTGACTACTTCACTTGCTGGCCAGTAGCCTGGGCAACAACTAACCACACCACCATCACCTGCTTCATTGGCAAAGAAATTGTGGCCTGCTTTGGGCAGCTCAAACGTTTCATCACAGATGGCAGCCCCAAACTTGTTGGACATATCATGAAGGCATACTGTGCCAAGAACACACTCCAATGTATAGTTACAACCCCCTACCATCCACAAGCCTTTGGGCATGTAGGACAGTTAAATGGCTTGCTGGTTCAACTGATTGCCAAGCTCTCACAAGAGCACCCCAACACTGCATGGACTGAACACCTGCCTACCGCTCTACTTATCCTTTGAGCAAGAGTCAACAGGGGCACAGGGTTCAGTCCTAGTACCCTGGTCTTCAGGACGCCTGACAGTCTGACAGGAGTTGAACAGGGAAAGCTACAGTTCAGAGTTCTCAAAAAGCCTCCCCTGGTAATAACCCCATCCCTGGGCCAATGGCGTACCAAAGCCTGGGAAATTAAACACAAGTAAATTGAAGGAGGGACAAAGCACCTCAAAGCCAGGTACGCTGTAGGCAACCCTGTCTACACCATCAACCCCAATTCTGCCAAGTTAGAACCCAACCACCTAGGGCCCTTCAAGATAGCTGCTGTCTATGACAATCATACCTATCAACTCAAAGATGCCCAAGGGAATACCAAGAAGCTTTACCACATTTGTTGCGCCCCTGCTGCACCATCCCCACACAAAGGCTGTTTGTGCAGACCTTCCCAGACCTTCCGCAGACTCCGGTCTTGGTGTCTGACAACAAGCAGGGGGCAAGGGGGGTGTTGCAACTGAGTTTCCAGACTTGCCTGCTAACATATCTTACAATACACAGGGGGCGCTCATTAAGTTGCCCCTTGATGTATCTAATGACATGGACAATCTGATGGCAATATCAAATAGCAGGTACTTCATCCTAATTAGGAGCACTACCAATTTGACTTGCTGATCCCCGCACAAGTTATTCCTTGGCTTCAAACCTTACATGGAACTTTCCACTATGCCACCCCCTTGTGACCTTATGGCTTTCCCCATATGGTATATTAATCACAATATTCCTCAATAAATGATACCTTATTCTTATTATTCTGTCTTTTCTATTAGCCTGTTGTCTTCCCCAATTCCAAACACTGAATCCTCATTTGTTCAGTTGCAATATTACTATGTTTTTGAAATTTCATGATTGTCAAATCCAAGAACCAAATTTCAAATCACATTTGAATGCCACTAGTAAACTCAGATATTAATTGCAAGAACTGGAATCCAAATTTAATGTACAGTAAGCACACTAGGGAAAACCAACCTAAATCAATAAGCTCTACCACAGCTAAAATCAAATGAAAAATTCAATCTCAACAACCATGTTTAGACATAAAAAGTGATTAACCTTTAAAATTATCCAAACCAGGAAAGTATACAATATTGAACACTTCAAATCATAGCTATAGAAATTCTGTTACTATGCAAGGCTAAATCAAGAGAAAATAACTACTCACAACTAAATCAAAAATCCAAATAAATATATATTTAATCTAAAAAATATTTATTTTTATGGACTGTCAATTGCATTCCCAACCAGCTCCTGTACCAGCCTGCGGGGCAGCCTACCCACAAGGGCGTCCCAGAGGGTCCAAGAACAGACCCAGAACTTAAATTGAGGGGAATCATGCCAACACACAGGCCTCCCAAGATGTCATTGTCAGCTAACCACCTCCCACGCCACAAGCCATAACAACCAGCTTAAATCCTAGACAGAAGCCACTCTCAAGTCCTTCTACAAAAGTCTCCTACACCAGGGTCACCAGGAACACTGAGGTTACTTACACCTCCACTGTTTACCCAGTTGTCACCCGGCCCCGCACTCTTGATCCAAGAGTTGCCACCTCCTGACCCTGCGTCTTTGACACCTCCTATGAGCCATTGGCCACAATTGAGGAGCCATCTGTGCCTGTGTTATATGCCACCATTTACGGTGCCACTGCAAGTAAGAGTGATATCACCTTCTATACAAAGGTACCCATCCCCTGTGTTGAGCCTGCCAGCCAGGATGTTGCAGTACCTGTCAAGGACTGGCGCTGGTTGACAGATAGTGAGCGTGAAGCTATCATCAACTGCTTGAACAGGGGAATGGCAGTTTGAGATATTGTGTCCCAATTTGGTGTTACAGCCAGATATATTAGCAACTTCAACAAAAAGCATGGCAACACCAAAAAATTATCAAATCTGTCAAGGCTAAGTGGCAGCCAAAACTACTTCAACCCATGCACATCAATGTGATCAAGAAGTGGGTAGCCAAGAATTGCCACCTGGACACGCTTGCTGTCCAATCAATGCTGACCACAGAGTTTGGGCTTTCTGTTTCCAAAACCCTTATCTACAAAACAATGGTTGATTTGGGCTTCTCCTGGAAAGTACTGGGGATTTCTCTGTACAATTGAAACAGTGAAAAGGCCATTAAAGATAGTAACATTTATGCCAAGACTTATTCTGCCCTAAATGAGACTGGGAATGTCCAGTTATTCTACATTAATGAATCATAATTTTACTCCTCACTTAGGTCTAGGCATGGGTGGGTTGAGAAGGGGTCCAAGGATGGTGTAGCACATTGTGAAGCTGTCTGTTCCCAGACCTATTCCATGGTAGCACTTCTTGGTCCTTGCGGGTTGGACCAGTATCAGATGATCAAGGGTTCTCATAATAGCAAAACATTCCTTGATTTTTTCTGAGCCGTGAAGGAATACCTCCAGATCAATTACAGCGGCACAATCAACATTGTTGTGTTGGATAATGTTGGGCTCCACAAAGTGGATCTGGTTGTGTCCAAGTTTCCCCCCATCAACAAAAACAGCCACACCTCCAGCCACTGGCTTACTGATTGTCCAATGAGACTCCTCTTCCTCCCACCATATTCCCCATTCCTGAATCCAATTGAGGAGGTCTTTGGGTGGATCAAAAATAAGATGAAGAAAGGCCTCCCTCAGAACATCAAGGATCTCTACAATATTCTCAAGACAAGCCAATTTGTGATGCCACCCAATGTGGTAGCAGCTTTCTATGAGCACTCAGAATCCTTCCTCCCTAAAGCCCTCAGCTCCAAGCCAATCAGATAAATAGGCGCTCTGGATTTTATTTGTTTTTATTTTTATTTATTTTGTTTTTATTGGGACTCCAAAATTATTATTTATATATAATGATGTGACATTGAATTGTATTATAAACATATAAGAATACGTACAAAAGTTAAGTAAAATTAATTATATTAGATATGAGGACACATATTTTTATATAATGCACCAAATATTGTATTGACTGTTGAGCTAAAAAATAAATAGATTTAAAAAGATAGAAATATAATACTTTTATTTAAATAATTGTGAATCATTGTTGGTACTTTGGCTTTTTTAAGCCACAAATTGGACCTTGCAAGTCATCATCTGATCCTTATTATTTCAGTGCCACTATAGCCACACGCCACAAAAACCAATGATTTTCATGTATCTCTTACTAATTAGTACTTATGATGCGGGCCAAGAATATCAAATATATTTATCAAATCATATTACAAGGGAAAGGTAATTTGAGTTCTAAACAATCTCTTGTTTAGAACATAAGTGGAGCGGCTACTTGATGCGGATAAATTCAGTTCTCATTGTTTAACTATGTATTAAATGAACCTGTACTTGACAAACTAGTAAATAAACACATTTTTAAATTATTTTTTATTTTTGACGTGATTGCATACTATAACTGCTGTCTTATAATATATTTAGATATATTACTATTATAATTAAACTATTAAAATTTAAATATAAAGAATTAATATTTAAATTTTAATATTTAAAATTAAAAATTAAAAAATAAAAAAGTAAATTTGCAAGGGAAGATGATTTATTAGGGAGATGCAAATTGCAAAAGGAATGTGATTATTCAGGGGACTTATACCCCAAAATCAAATTTCTGGCTAGAGTGTCTAATTGAATCCACATACTCTTCTGTATGTGGTGGACAAATCTGGATGCAATTGCAAGAGGGGTGGCGCCCTGCACCCCGGTGGTTGCCAAACGCTTAATAAAAGGGAGTTGGGTAAGCAATTCAATTAAGAGGTTCTTTTTGGGAGGCACATAAAGCCCATACAATGATGCCAATACAAAGGAGTTGTACAGGATGTGCTTGACTGTCCTATACCCCCGCAGTGTCTTCTGGCGTTCAAGTACTAATTGGCATATATCAAGTTGTATAGGTACATCCTCCAATTTTTTGATGTTAGTCTTTAATATGCAATTGTTGAAACTGAACCAATGAGGATTCAGTATTTTAATTGGGGGAAGACAACAGTTCAATAGAAAGGACAGGAATAATAAGAATAAGATATTGCTTATTATAGAATACTGCAATTAATATACTATATGGGGAAAACCACTGGGCCACAAGGAGGTGGCATGGTGGTATGTTCCATGCAGGGTTTGGAGCCAAGGAATAACTTGTGTGGGATCAGCAGGTCAAATTGATAGCACTCCTAATTAGGAGAAAATGCCTGCAGTTCAACATTGCCATCAGATTGATTCATGTTGTTGGACACTTCAAGGGACAACTCATTGAGCGCCCCCTGTGTATCATGAGATACATTGGCAGGCAAGTCTGGAAACTTGGTTGAAACACAATGTAGTAGGATTCCTAGGTATACTGCAATGTGAATCCTTTGTGAGGTATATTTTTCAGAGAACATTCATAATTTTTTATATATTTGAACTAATCTGTTGATATAAGATGTGTTGCTGAATTTGAAGATGGTTCTGGAGGGCGCCCAACTTGTATCTGCCCCCATGCCTCCGCAAACAAAATAAATAAATGTTTAAACGTATTCACAAAGACTGCGTCCTCAACTTTATTTGATAATGCTTTGAATAATTCATTAAAAATTTCAGTTTTAATATATTCATTTCCTATTTTAAAGTCAGTTTTATTAGGTTTTTTCATATTCATTGATGTTTGAAAATGGGAATTGTTGAATACTTTCATAAATATATTCATTGAAGTTTAATTTGATATCCCCTCAAATTTCATTCATCTATTTGAAGTTGATATTTGCTCCTATTTTGTATGCTTCCCTAATCCACAGCAAGCACCCTGCGGGTGGTAAATATTCCTTGGCTTTTGCTTCAATATTTGAAAAATTATTCATATTCATTTGAATTATTTTATTTATTTTATTTTTATTTATTTGCTTTACAAGGGCTACCAGTTATTGGTAACCCCCGTAAAACTAACTCAGTGTGAATTACGCCACTTCAGCTACCTTGTCCCCATTCCTAGTTATAACTAAAGTAAATATAAGTAAAACATTAAAAAACTTACTGATTGTTTCCCCTGCAGCCCCCTCAGCCACAGGCACTCCTTCAGCAAACTTCATGAGCGTTAGCTGCTCTTCATTTGTTTTTCTGGGCTTGATCTTCCTTATTTTCTGGGCTACTTGTGTTTCCTCTTGATTTTTGTTTGTTGAATTTTCATTGTTTCTTGAGGCGCTTCTGCTTCTTGATTGTGCTTTGTTTTCATCTGTTTCCATTTGATTAGTTTCCTCTTAATTAGTGTTAAAATCCTTTAAGATTTCATTTCCTTCAATTGATTTGACTTTTTGAGTATTCCTTTTGTTGTTTTTTGCAAATTCCCATGAGTTTTAACTTTCAATTTTGAAATCTAACTGCTTGAGTATTTCCTTTTGTAGATTTATACTATTTTCTTGTGTTCTTTGTTGACTATTGTTCCCAGGCTATTTTTTGTGGTTTTGTTTTTCTGGACCAAAGCCCTTTCCTCATTTCCCAGCTGATTTACTACAATTTCCCTTATGTTATGTTCAAGCTCAACAACCTTTTGGAGGGTTGACTCTAATTTTTTGATAAGGCTGTAGAAATTTGACATTTTGTTTGATTTACATCAAAGACTGGCTTTATAGTATTACCTTCAACACATTAATAGTTTTTTATTATCAATAATAAATTGAGAGCCACAAATATAAATATTGCATTAGAATAATGCAGGTATGCATTAAATCCTGATATTTAGATATTATGTGCATAAATCAATACATGCTATATAATAAAATTGATTGTAAATGAGGCCTTTTTCATTGTAATTTATTTACCCGGACTGTGTTTATATTAGAGAGCCATTGATGCTTAGTACAAATATTGATACATAGTGCATTTTACAGCCTGTATATTTACTTATTAATAACAATTCTTAAAACTTTTTAGTAGGATTTTGTGAGTAATAATAATATAATGGATTAATAAATTACTGTTTATTATCATTAATTGGCTGGTTTTCTTTACTGTGGCAATAGTGTGTTTTCTGATATTTATGCACTGGTGTCCAATTGGTTGGTTTCAAATCCAATCATATATGCAATAGGAAATGTGGTTGCCACCCCAACCACATTTGGTCTCAGGGTGGCAACCATGTTTCCTATTCCCTGTGCAATTGATGTGAAACCAACCAATTGGATACCATTGCATAAATATCAGAAAATTCACAATTGCCACAGCAATGAAAATCAGCCTCTTTAAAGGTAATAAACAGTAAATTGATCCCGTATATTATTATTACCTCACAAAATCTGACTAGAAAGTTTACAGAATTATTATTAATAAGTAAATATGCAGGCTGTAAAATGCACTATGTATCAATATTTGTACTAAGCAACAATGTCTCTCTAATATAAACACAGTCCATGTAAATAAATTACAATGAAAAAGGCCTTGTTTACAATCAATTTTATTAAACAAAATACATTGAGTCATGCACATAATATTACAATATCAAGAGTTGACGCCTAGTTGCAATATTCCAATGCAAAATTTACATTTATGGTCCTTAATTTATTATTGATGATGAAAAATATTCATGCAAATAATTATATGTTACCACATCAAATGTACAACACATTTTTGAAATATGGGAAATGCTAAAAATGTAAAAAAACATTATTAATTGTGAATTGGAAGAAATAATATTCAATTTCAATAAGTTGTCACAAAGAAAATATTTATTTTACTCATCAAAGGACAAGAAGGAGAGAGAATGGGCGGAATGAATGTTGCCTTCATCTGCGCCTGTGAAAGGGACACATCAAAGATAGTGGGGGGAGAATGGGTGGTGGTTTAGGAGTCAGGGTTGGAAAGCAGTTGGCTTGATAGGGGGTTGGGGAGGCAGGGTTTGTTTAATGGGAAGGGGAAGCAAGAGCTGATTGCTTTAATTGCTTGAATTCTTCTTCCATCACATATGCAGGCTTGAAAAAACAAAAGTATGGGCGTGGGGGAGGCAGGGGTCCTTTCTGGACTTATCACTATCACTTGCATAGAAGATGATGAGATCTGATAGGTCCTGGACAAACATGGAAGGGAAAAGCTCATACCCCTTCTCAATTTGGGAACACAGTTCATTCTAGATGGCAGGCTTTGAGCGCCTGAGAGCTGAACCAAAAATGTAGAGACAAACATCTGCAAGATGCATGTCAGTGTGGTTGTTGGGGTAGGACCAACAGGTATGCCCCACAGCCCTGATTTCTTGGGTTTCCCATTCCTGCTGCTCCATCTTGGCACTCAGTACCATTGTGTACATGGTGTGTTGAGTAGCCCACTTCTCCAGCATGACCTTGATCTCTGTCTGGTAGGCATACCCATCTGCGGTGTTTGATATTGCTGAGTAATGATTGACACCCAATGGGGAAACTGCTGTTGTGAATGCAGCCATTCACCATTTTTGATTTTGCCTTTGTTGGGTTATTTCAAGGACAAATCTCTCTCTTTTGCTTTCACCCTTCAAAATTAGTCTGGCTCCAAATTGGAAAATACAATTGTTCAGTTTCCTGATTCTGCGCAACTCACTTGCCCCACTCATGCTTGTGGCAAGTGATCCTACCGTCCATGTAATGTTTTGTGGTAAAGCTACACAGTATATAATCCCCATTTCTATACCCAATTAAATTTAAGTTATATTCACATTTTTGTCTTTGTGTCTCCACGTACTTTGGCGCCTCTCTAGCCATGTCTAGCAGATATTATTCATTCAGGGCCACAAGGTGATCACATAGCCTTCCCTGCCATTCTAACCAAGACTCAGTACAAATCCAATCCTAAGTTTAGGATTTCCTGTTGTGACTTTGTGCTGCGCCTCAGATCACAACAAAAATGGTGCTCACTACAGGGGCTGTAAGTCCCTTGGTTACCCCTTTTGTAACAACATTTTCAGGACCTTTGCCTCTTACCATAAAAGAGCAAACTTTGCCTGAAATTACCAGTCCTCCTATTGAGGAAGACATTGCCAACCCGCCTATTGTTCCTACTTTGCTGAACCTTGGGAGTGGTCCCTGCCTAGTGGCCTACCCTCTGGGTACCCCTGACTTGGTACAAGTCATGGCAGTAGCCCTTGGGATAGCCCGTGACAGAGCCATCCCTTGCCTCCAGCTTCAGTTCAATCAAGCAGAATACTAAAAGTTGATTGTAGCTCCCCAATTTCCACAGCACCTTCTCTCAGTGGCTGGCTCTGTTGAACACTTATTGTCCTCCTTTGTACAACCCGCCTTAGCCCATCATCAAATGGTATTAGGGGCCCATGTTCAGGAGATTTCATTGCTACAAGCCACCGTCACTCATCACTGGGATCAGTTTGCGGCTTACCAGCAGTGGATCCACTCCCTGTTTTTCTTAGTATCTAACAATCAGCGCAACTCTGTCACCTCCCAATCTTGCTTGATCAGATCCATTGAACAAATGTACCAGTCTATCCCTGAATACATCAAGGAGCGTCTTCATGAGTTCCATCAGCTGGAACAGCCCTGGTGTGCCCAAGTAGATTCCACTCTAAACGCCTATCTCACCAACTTTGAACAACTTGCACAGCAACTCAACAAGTTTGATTCATAATCCTTTGACCAATTACAGCAAGTAGCAGTCCATGCTACAAAGGGCCTCCACAAACTTGGGGAGGAATTTGATCAAGAAAGGACTGATACTGCCACTACCATTGCCAAACTCCAGACTCAAATAAATGAACTGTCTACCTCCAAATCAGATGCCCCGCCTTCTCCTCCATCTGATGAGTTTACAGATAGAAAACATAGGCTCTGGGATGCCATTAAAGAGTTAAGAGCATCTATCTGCAGTCAGGATTTCCCTCCCAAAGCCCCTCAGCCTGATCTTCAAGTGCTTGCTCTGACAACTCAGGTTGCTGACTTGCAACAAGAGGTTGCTGCTTTGTGTGAGGCAATGGTGTCTGTTGTCAGTCCACCTGGAGTTGTTGGTGAAGATGATTGCTGCCCTGGCTTGGCAGGAGCCCCATACATTCATTGTGCTAGAGAGTTGATAGCTCTAGCCAATGAAGTGGAACTCCTGAAGCAAGATCATTCTGAGCTTGATAAAGACGTACAAGAACTAAGTGAAGTGATCAATTCAGTAAATGACAGGTTCACCACTTGCCTTTTTGTGGGCTCATCTCTTACTTCCTGACTGGCTGAACTGCCCTCAGTAGTTACAGAACAGGGTCAGCGCCTGAATGTTACTGAGCGGCAGACCACCCTAGCTAATAATACGGGCACATGCACTGCTGAAACCTTGACTACCCTTGAAGATAGTTTTTGCCAGCTGTGGGCCAGGCAGCCCCCCACTGAGTCAGAAGCGAAATTCTCCCCACACATAAATGTACTTGATAGCAACAATGGCAGCCCAAATCCAGAAGCTCACTTCAAGCCTACATTCAAGCAAGTCTTTGACCCCAAAACCTTGACTATTGCAGCTTTCCTAACTATCTACAAAACTGCCATTAGAAGAGCCTCAGATGAGGTTAAGAAAGAACACATTCTAACTTGTCTACACCCAACCTGTCAAGAGGTAGTAGTACCCAAGTTGCCTACCATTGAGACCTGGGAAGATATAAAGCAACTTCTTATTGACAAATTTGGTGGTGACCTTAGCCTGGAAGTAAAAAATGACGCTTTTATGCATATTGCTTTCAAACCAAAGTAGACCCTAGTTGAATTTTCAGATAGATTCTACATGGAAGGACAACAACTGATCACAAGCTGCCAGTTTACCGCACATGAAGCATATATGGCTTGCGCTCAAGCCCTCAAGGTTAACCAGCTCCTGTGTCTTCACTTAAATGCCCATAATACCATGCTTTCTTCTATTAAGAGCATAAAGACACTGTTGCAGGATATGCACCTTACCCATTCTGGGGCAGTTGTGCAGGAGAATTGTGCTGCTTCTACCTCTGATTTATCTTCACGTGGTCCGTGTATTCTTACCATGAACTCACAGAATTCTCCTCAGCAACAGGGTTGCCATAACTGTGGACAAATAGGTCACCATTCCTGAGTCTGCACCAATCCTTGAGTTGAATGAGCTGATCCCAAAGAACAGGCGTGAAAAGAACAGTCAACCTAGAGGCGCAGACGCTCTCAGTTGACAATTCTTCCCAGTATCCTTCAATTCCCCCTCCATTGCTGACTCCAAGCCTGATGAAACACAAGCTCCTCCCATTCTGCTGCTATTCCACAATATATCTGATGTCTCTGACATGAATGATTCTGATATAGAAGACCCCAACGTCCATGGGTATTATGTCCTGGCTGTCCCTGAAACTATTGCAGTCCCTTATAAGCTATGTTCTCAGAAATTTACAACAACTTCCAAGCCTCTTCCTTAAGCCAAAGAGGTTGTCTCTTGCCCTTACCTCACTCAAGCCAAGAGATCTCCTGTTCTTGTCAAATTTTCTGAAGAAGCTGCTGAGGTTGCTGAAGCTGTGTTCAAAAATGTCTCTGTCTTGCTCCCTCTCCAGACGGTCTATAAGGAGTTCCCAGGCCTAAGATGCATGATCAAAAAGTGGGACAAAGAGCTAACAGAAGCCCAAGACATTCTGGATATCCTCCCTCTCTTTGTTTGTACTACCACTTGTGTGGAAATATCCATCCAAAAGGTGAAAATTAAAGCTGTCTTAGACACAGGCTCTCCTGTTAAATTTATCTCCTTGAAGCTTGTCAAGAAGCTCAAACTTGTACCCAACCTTAACTATCACCAGTTATATGGCACAGCTGGGCTATCCATTACTTGTTCTATAGGAGCTTATTCTGCTCTTCCCATGCAGTTTGGCAAGCTACTCTTGGCCGCGCCTCCTGTTGTCTTAGAGAATGAGAGTTATGATCTCTTAGTTGGTACCAAATTCCTTAGAGAATACAATGGGATCATCAACTTAAAGGACAGCTACCTCTCTATCTTAGGGTACAAGGTCCCTTTGATCTTTGAAGATCCAGTTAAAGTTCCCGGGAAACGCCTCAAGACATGTGCCTTGGAATATCCCACTGGTGTTTTTACTTTAAAATACTTTACCCATTCCTCCAACATGAAGTGCCCTCCTATGGCTTGTCCTGCGTCAGAAGGGATTCCTCTTGTTGTGTTCTGAGGCGCGGCACAGACACACAACAGGAAATCCTAACCTTAGGATTGAATTTGTACTAAGTCTTGGTTAGATGACAGGGAAGGCTATGCAATTACCTTGCGGCCCTGGAAGAATAATCTCTACTAGTTGTGGCTAGAGAGAGGCGCGGAAGTACTGAAGACACAAAGACAAAAATATGAATAGAAATTAATTGTTATTGGTGAATATGAAATGGAATATATAGTGGTTAGGAATACCACAAAACACTACCAGGACAGTAGGATCACTTGCCACCAGCATGAGTGGGGCAAGTGAGTTTTGCAGGATCAAGAAACCAAACAATTGTATTCCCTGATTCAGTCATCAACTCATTTCAAGAGGCAAAAGCAAGAGATTTGTCTTCAAAATGGCCCACCAAAGACAAAATCAATGCATGGTGAATAGTGGTATTCACAACATTGCCCTCCTCTAGATTGGCCTTAGGGGGGTGGTATTTGCGGAGGAACTTGTCATGCACTCAATCAAAAGGACAACCACTGGAGAGGAGATTCACAGTGTATTTGGACCCTCGTTTGAAGGTCACTTCCAAAGGACTGATCCACAGAGTGTCCAGCTTATGCATGCGCCTGCCTACTCTATGTTGGTAGCAAAAAACATGGTTGCCAACATCAAATTCAGGCAAGGGGGAGCCTCCATCATTATCAGGAGAAAGTTCAAGCATCTTAGTCTTATATGCAGAAGTGTAGGCAGTGGCCTGTATATCAATTATGTGGTTGACTAGATCCTTGATGTGGCCGTCAGGATTCATGGCCTTATTAGAGGTAAGCAGGGGGCCCCCAAGAGCAAAAGGGTAGTGGCCTCTTGCCCATATAGTATAGCAAAAGTGGAGTACCCAGTGACACAATGTTTGCTAAGGCAATACACAAAGAGGGCAGCAGGTAAGTATAGGTCCTAGTTGGCAGCGTCAGAGTAGGTGAGCTTTCTCATAATAGAGACCAGTGTTGAATTTGCACGCTTGACTGCCCCATTAGTAGAAGGGTAATAGGGGCAGAGAAAGACTGGTGAGACCCCAAAGCTTTGACAACAGAGGTTACCAGCTTGACGTTGAAGTTAGTCCCATTATCTGAGAGCAACACTTGAGGACAGCCATGGTGGTAGAAAACATCTTGTAACAGGAAGGCAGCAGTTGTCTTAGCTGTGATGTCCTTTGTAGGGCAAGCCTCTACCCACTTGCTGAAGTGATCAACAACAATCAGGGTAAAGTGACACCCAGAACGTGAGCGGGGGAGATGGCCTACTGCGTCAATGCTGACAGTATGAAAAGCATGTTGAGGGGGAACCAATTTGAACTTGTGGGCTGCAGCTCAAGGCCTCTGCAGCTGGTAGTTTTGGCAACTAGCTATAACGTCTGGGATCAGCAGGCAAAGGATTTCCCAGAAGTAGTTCTTCTGTAGCCAGTCAAGGGTCTTGGCAATACCTCCATGCCCAGTCTCTTTATGAGCTTGTGACACCAACGAGAGGCAAAGACTGGGTCGTACATAGGGCAGATACTGATCTCATACCTTTTGAAGAGTTGATTGTTGTGTATGAGGGTATCTTTGGATAGCTTGGACAAAGCCAGTTGGACCTCTTCTGTTTCACTCTCCCAAGAAGAAGAGTATCTAATTAGTTTGTACAACCGGTCAGCCTCTGCAGGATGTAAAGCAAGAATGGGCATTCTGGATAGCCCATCAGCGTTCTGATGTTGGATCCCAGAGCAATGGAGCACAGTGAAGTTGTAACCTTGCAGACGTAGAGCCCATCTAGATAAGCGCCCTTCTGGTTCCTTAAGTTGTTGTAACCATTTAAGTAAAGCGTGGTCAGTGACAACTGTGAAATGGGTACCATATATGTAGTGGTGGAACTGTTTGACTGCATGCAACACGGCAAAACACTCCTTCTCTGTGACACTATAATTCTTCTTGTGCTTGTTTAGCACACAGGAAGTGTAAGCCACAGGATGGTCTACACCCTTGTTGTCTAGTTGGGCCATAATAGCCCAAATAGCAAGATTGCTAGCGTCAGTGTATAGGATGAACTCCTTATCATAGTCAGGATACACTAGGATTGATGCCTCTTTGAGTTTTTGCTTAAGGGTTTCAAAGGCTTGCTGCTGACTGGCAGTCCATTCAAACGGGACATTACATAACAGCTGGACTAGAGGTTCACTAGTATTGGTAAAGTCAGGGACAAACTGTCTGTAGTAGCCCATCATCCCTAGAAAGTTTTGATCCTCTTGCAGGTTGGTGGGCGGAAGCATTTTGTTGATGGCTTCAACCTTCTTAGTCATTGGGTGAATCCCTGTCTGGTTTACTTCATGGCCCAAGAATTCAAGACACTCTTTGAAGAAGGCGCACTTGGAAGGTTTTAGTTTGAGGCCAGCTTCTCAAATCTTTATGAAAACCTCTTTGAGGTGAACCAGGTGATTGGTGAAGGTAGCGCTGAAAAATGTTATATCATCCAAGTATACTAGGACACACGACAACTTCAAGTTGCAGATAATGGAGTCCATGGCCCTTTGGAAGGTGGCTGGGGAGTTGCAGAGTCCCTGCAGCATGATAGTAGGCTCAAAAAGCCCTTCAGATGTAATGAGTGTGGCTTTTTGGAAATCCTTGGGCAACAGATCAACTTGCCAGTATCCAGATGCCAGATCCATTGCAGAGAAAAACTTAGAGCCTCCAAGATGTTGGAGAGCATCATCAATCCGTGCCAAGGGGTACAAGTCCTTCTTGGTCAAAGAGTTCAATTGGCGGTAATCCATCACAATACAATGACCTCCATCTTTCTTCTTTAAGATGAGTAGCAGGGATGCCCAAGGACTTTGGGAAGGTGCCAGCAGCCCAGCGTTCAACAGTTGTTTGAGCTCTTTAGATACCTGGGTGTCCTCTACGCAGCTGCAGCAATATGGTTTAGCATGGAAGGGGGGCGTTGCCAGTGTCAATCTGATGGACAACGCCTTTGGCTAACCCATAGTTGGTACTGTCTTTAGCAAAGATGTTGGAGAATTGGTCTAGCAAGTCTAGCACCTCTTTCTGTTGAACTGGGGACAGCTGTGGAAAGTCTTGTGCAGTGAACAAGGATAGGACTTGGGGTTCATCCTCAGGTAGGTTAAAATCTTGGAATGTGCCAAAGGGATGAAGAGACAGGACATCAGGAGCGCTCAACAACTTGCCATATCCAACAACCTGCCCCCTAGACACAGTCATGGGGAGTTCAGTCAGGTTGGCTACCAAAAATTAAACAGGGTCCTTATGGGAGACATCTAGGATTCCAGGACAGAGATAAGGTTTGATGTGCCCTAACAAGGGGGGAGAGTACAACTCCAAGAAGGTTTGTTCAGGTAGTTCATATGATATCTGGGAGTCTAGGATGGCCTGGAAGCCAGGGGGGATGGTGAGAGCAGACGTGGCTAGGAGAGGAATCCCCTCAGACGCAGGCAAGCCATGGGTGGACATTTCATGTTTGAAGAGTGGGTGCAATATTTGAGGTTGAAAACCCCAGTGGGATATTCCAAGGCACATGACTTGAGACGTTTCCCAGGGACTTTAACTGGCTCTTCAAAGATCAAAGGGACTTCATATCCCAGAATAGAGAGGTAACCATTGTTTCAAGTTGATTATCCCATTATATTTCCTAAGGAATTGAGTGCCAACTAAGAGATTGTAACATTTTTTTTTCAAGACAACTGCTGGCACAGCTAGGAGAAGCTTGCCAATGTAAAGTTCTGTGGCCCACCTTTGGCCCTAGATTGGTATGTATTTCCCAGACCATCAAAAAAGGTGGCCCATGTGCAGGAAAACCCCTCCAAAACCTGGAGGACTTGGCTCACACGGTAGACAAACGCTTTGTGTTGGCCTTCCCAACTGAAGTTCTCATTTCCCCTTTGGAGTCCCCTCCAACTGCGGAAGAGACATTAATTTGGTTGTATTGCTTGTTGTCCTGGTGTTGCCCAGTCCTGAAACAATTAGCTAACCAACCAAAAAATGTGTGCCACATGAAATTGAAAAGGTCAAATCTGCGGCCCGGGGAAACTGGGTACCAAAACCCGCAACCAGTGGTGCCCCAGGTAGCTAATTCCTCCGGCCCAAAACAATTGGGTTCCGGAGCTCTCTGGTGGAGACGTCAGAGGAAGGCATTAGGGGAAATGTGCACCCTGAGTCCTCAGAAGGCTCCTAGCCAATAAATGGGGCTGAGTCTTACATCTGGCCCTGCGGCCCCTATTTTCTGGGTCTCAAACCAAGATAAGATTGGCTAGTACTCTTTAATAGGCTCCCCTTTAGATTGCACTCCAATAGCCCCTTTCATAACCCCTCCCGTCCTATCACCCCCTTTGCATAAAATGGAATCATGGGCTGTCAGGTCCCTTGCTTACCAATTCCAATTGTTGAATAAACTCCTGACTTTGCAAATCTTTTGTATTTTAAAGTTTGTTTAACAATAAAGGTATTTATCCCAACTCCCGCTGTTGTCCCCGCCTCCTGCTTTCTCTGGCCTGCCTACCTGTCGTTTTTTGTTGGGAATTGTTCCAAGAACAATAACTTGGACCATTCCCTGTTAATTACCTGAGCACTTAATTGTCCCCGCCAACCGCCTTCCCTGGCCTGCCTGCCCATTGTTTCTTGTTGGGAATTGTTCTGAGTACTGGTCTGTCCGCCCAGTAGTCTTAGCAAAAGAAGGGTACTTGCTGGAATCATGTTGTCACCTTGGTACAAGATGGCTGTGTGGATACTGGTGCCCATTTCCTTCTTGTTCTGGTCCTCAGCCCCAGTCTTTTGGAGCAAACTTTCCTTGATTTCTCAATCTTCTGAGTTTATTCCTAGTCATTTTACAAATGTAATTGAGCATCTCACCCAGATTCCCTTCAAACCGGGATCCTATGGGTTGTTCTCTTGGTTGTCTTCTCATCTTGAAGAGTTGTTGCCACCTTTGGAATCTTTGACTACTGAAACTCCTTCTTCTGACTTGGTCAATCCTTCCCCCTTGCGTCAAATCCCTGAGTCAAATACAGAGGCCCCTTTCACTCAGGATTGCTCTCTATGGTTACTTACTGGAGCCATGGTCATGGCTTTGGATGCATACTTCCCTCCCCTTTCACATCCGGTCTCCTTTGGGAGGCCCCTTTGAGCGGCTATCCCAGTTTTGCACTGGATGGCATCCTGGTGGTTGGTCCCTCCAGGATGGGAGCCAGACTTTGTTAGTCTAGTCCCCCTCTCTTACAGCCAAACTGCATGGGCAGAGCAGAGTACGCCCCTATGGCACGGGTCATAGACAGTCCAGCCGTGCCATACAACTGGTGATAATTAAGATCAGGGGCAAGTTTGAGTTTCTTCACAAGCTTGGAGGAGACAACGTTGACTTGCAAGCCAGTGTCTAAAACGGCCTTGATCTTCACTTTTTGAATGGATATCTCTACTCAAGTGGTAGTGCAACCAAAGGGTAGAAGGGCAGCCAAGATCTCTTGAGCCTCTGCTAGTTCCTTATCCCACTTCTCAATCATGCATCTTAATCCTGGGAACTCCTTATAAACAGTTTGGAGAGGGAGAGAAACAGATACATTCTTGAAGACAGCGTCAGCAACCTCAGCAGCTTCTTCTGACAACTCTACTAGCACAGGGGACCTCTTATCTTGAGTGAAATAAGGGCAAGAGACAGCTTTTTTGGCTTTAGGAAAAGGCTTAGCGGTAGTTGTAGTCTTTCCTGAGTGCAACTTATAGGGGACTGTAATGGTTTCAGGAACATCCAGAACAGAGTACCCATATGCATTGGCGTTGTTAGTATCAGAGTCATCCAGGTCAGAGTTATCAGAGATATTGTGGAACAAAAGGAGGATAGTAGAAGCCTCATTGTCAGCAGGCTCAGAGTCAGATATAGAGGGAAGGATTGAGCAAGACTGGGAAGAATTGTCAACTGAGAGTGTCTCTGCCTCTAGGTTGACTGTTCTTTTCCTGCCTGCTCTTTTGGATCAGTCCCTTCAACTCAAAGATTGGTGCAGACTTGTGAATGGTGACATATCTTTCCACAGTTATGGCAACCCTGTTGCTGAGGAGAATTCTGTGAGTTCATGGTAAAGATACGCAGGCCACGTGAAGAAGAACCAGAGGTAGAGGCGGCACAATTCTCCTGCACAACTGCCCCAGAATGGGTAAGGTGCATATCCTGCAACAGTGCCTTTATGCTCTTAATATAAGAAAGCATGGTTTTATGGGCCTTTAAGTGAAGACACAGGAGCTGGTTAACTTTGAGGGTTTGCGCGCAAGCCATGTAAGCTTCATGGGCTGTTAATTGTCTGCTCATTATCAGTTGCTGTCCTTCCATGTAGAATCTGTCTGCAAACTCAGCTAGCGTCCCTTTAGGCTTGAAAGCAATGTGTATAAAAGCGTTCTTTTTTACTTCCAGGCTAAGGTCACCACCAAAATTGTCAATCAGAAGCTGCTTCATCTCTTCCCACGTCTCAATGGTGGGTAGTTCAGGCACCACCACCTCCTGGCAAGTCGGTTGTAGACAGGTCAAAATGTGTTCCTTCTTAACCTCATCTGATGCTTGTCTCATGGCAGTTTCATATATAGTTAGGAAAGCTTCAACGGTCAAGGTTTGGGATCAAAGACTTTCTTAAACGTAGGCTTGACGTGTGCTTTGGGAGTGGGGCCATTATTGCTGCTATTGAGTACGTTTATATGCAGGAAAAACTCTGCTTCAGATTCAGAGGGGGGCTGTCTAGCCCATAGCTGACAAACACTCTCTTTGAGGGTAGTCAGGTTCTCAACAGAGCGGGCACCTGTGTTGACAGCTTGAGTGGTCTGTTGTGCAGTAGCATCTAGGCGTTGACCTTGGGTGGTCACTACTGTGGAGAGCTCAGCCAGTTGAGAAGTAAGGAATGGCCCCTCTGAGAGGCAAGGGGCAAACCTATTATTCACAGAGTCAATCAATTCACTCATCTCTTGTACATCTTTATCCAGCTCAGTATGGTCCCGCTTCAAATGATCCACCTTGTTAGCTAGGGCAATTAGTTTCCTAGTGCATTGGATTTGAGGAGCTCCTGGTAAGCCAGGGCAGCAACCATCTTTGTCCACAGCCCCTACTGGACTAGCAGCAGTTGTCATCATCTTTTGTAGGGCAGTAAGCTCTTGCTGTAGCTCAGCAACTTGAGCAGTCAACTCAAGTACCTGGGGGTCAGGTTGAGGGGTTTTAGTAGGACGTCCTTGACTGCAAGTAGTTGTACGTAGTTCTTGAATAGTGTCCCATATTCTCTGCTCTCAATCCACTAGGTCATCAGAAGGAGGAGAGGGCAGAACATCTGGCTTAGGCGTAGATAATTCATCCACTTGACTCTGGAGTTTGGCTATAGCAGCAGCAGTGGCAGCTCTCTCTTGACCAAATGCTGTACTGAGGTCATTAAGGCCATTGGCAGCAAAGTCTGCTACCTGCTGTAGTTGCTCAAATTAATTTGTGCTGAATGCATTGAGCTGCTGCACAAGTTGTTTGAAGTTGGTGAGATAAGTGTTTAAAGTGGAATCTACTTGAGTTTGCCAGTGTTGTTCTAGCTGGTGAAACTTGTGTAGACGCTCTCTCACATATTCGGGGATTAATTGGTGCATTTGTTCAATAGAATTAACCAAACAGGTCTGGGAGGTAACAGAGTTGCGCTGATTGTCAGATACCAAGGAAAACAGGGAATTTATCCACTGTTGGTAGGCAGCAAACTGGTCCCAGTGATGAGTAACCGCTGCTTGTAGAGACAAGATTTCTTGGATGTGGAGCCCCAACACCATTTGATGGTGGGCCAAGGCAGGCTGCACAAAGAACAATAGTAAGTGCTCAGTGGAGCCAGCTGCTGAGAGGAGATGCTGTGGAATTTGAGGAGCCACAATCAATTCATAGTATTCCATTTGACTGAACTGCAGCTAAAGGCAAAGGATGGCCCCTTCACAGGCTATCCCAAGGGCTACTGCCATGACTTGTTCTAAGTCAGGGGTACCCATGGGATAAGCAACTAGGCGGGGTCCATTCCCGAGGTTCAGTATAGTAGGGGTAATAGGTGGGTTGGCAATATCTCCCTCAATAGGAGGGCTAGTAATTTCAGGTGAAGTTGGCTCTTGTATAGGCGGAGGCAAGGGTCCTGAAAACGTGGATGCAAAAGGGATAACCAAGAGACTTACAGCCCCTGTAGGAGCACCATTTTTGTCATGTTCTGAGGCGCGGCACAGACACACAACAGGAAATCCTAACCTTAGGATTGGATTTGTACTAAGTCTTGGTTATATGACAGGGAAGGCTATGCAATTAACTTGCGGCCCTGGAAGAATAATCTCTACTGGTTGTGGCTAGAGAGAGGCGCGGAAGTACTGAAGACACAAAGACAAAAATGTGAATAGAACTTAATTTTTATTGGTGAATATGAAATGGAATATATAGTGGTTAGGAATACCACAAAACACTACCAGGACGGTAGGATCACTTGCCACCAGCATGAGCGGGGCAAGTGAGTTGTGCAGGATCAATAAACCAAACAATTGTATTCCCTGATTCAGTCATCAACTCATTTCAAGAGGCAAAAGCAAAAGCAAGAGATTTGTCTTTGAAATGGCCCACCAAAGGCAAAATTGATACATGGTGAATAGCAGTATTCACGACACCTCTCTTGGCCACTTCTGCTGTGACTATTCCTCCCAGGTCTCAGGCTATCCTAGACTCCCAAATATTGTATGAGCTGCCTGAGTGTACATTCCTAGAGTTGTCCTCTCTTCCCTTGCTATGACGCAACAAACCTTATCTCTGTACAGGAATTTTGGGTGTTTCTCATAAAGACCCTGTTCAACTGCTGGTTTCCAACTTGACTTCTCTTCCCATACATGTGTCTAGAAGGCAGGTTGCTGGTTATGGCAGGTTGTTGAATGCTCCTGAAGTCCTATCACTACATCATTTTGGTACGTTCCAGGACTTTAACTTACCTGAGGATGAGCCACAAGTCTTATCATTGTTCACCGCTCAAGACTTCCTACATCTATCTCCAGTTCATCAGAAAGAGGTTCTTGACCTACTGAATCAGTTTTTGGATATCTTTGCTAAGGATAGCACCAATTATGGTTTAGCCAAAGGCGTCATTCACCAGGTTGATACTGGTGATGCTCCCCACTTTTGTGCTAAACCCTACTGCTGCAGTCAAGAAGAGGATGCTCAGGTGTCTAAAGAGCTCAAACAACTTCTGAATGCTGGACTTCTTGCTCCTTCCCAAAGTCCATGGGCCTCCTCCTTACTCACACTGAAGAAGAAGGATGGAGGTCATTGTATTGTGATGGACTATCAACGCTTGAATTCCTTAACCAAAAAGGATTCCTACCCCATACCACACATTGATGATGCTCTCTGCCGCCTTGGGGGCTCCAAGTTCTTCTTTGCCATGGATCTGGCTTCTGTTTACTGGAAAGTTGATCTCTCCCCTGAGGATAGACAGAAGGCTGTGCTCATCACTTCCAAAGGATTTTTTGAGCCTACGCAAATGCCACAAGGGCTCTGCAATGCTCCAGCTACTTTTCAATAAGCCATGGACTCCATCCTCCGTGATTTGAAGCTCCTGTGTGTTTTGGTATACTTAGATGATATAACTGTCTTTAGTGCTACCTTTACTGACCACCTGGCCCATCTTAAGGAAGTGTTCATAAAGATTTGTAAAGCTGTCCTTAAGTTAAAGCCACCTAAGTGCGCCTTCTTCAAGGAACCCCTTGAATTCTTGGGGCATGAGGTGACTCAGACTGGAATTTTCCCCATGAATAAGAAAGTTGAGGCCATTGACAAACTGCTTCCGCCCACCAAGCTACAAGAGGTTCAAGTCTTTCTGGGTATGATGGGATACTGTAGACAATCCATCCCCAATTTTTCTGACACTAGCAAACCCTTGGTCCAGCTGCTGCATAATGTCCCTTTTGAATGGACTGCCAGCCAACAACAAGCCTTTGAGACCCTCAAACAAAAACTCAAAGAGGCTTCCATCCTAGTATATCCTGACTACAATAAGGAATTATCCTATATACTGATGCTAGTGACCTGGCTATTGGGGCTATCTTGGCTCAATTGGATGACAAAGGCGTGTATTACCCTGTAGCTTATACCTCTTGTGTCCTGAATAAGCATGAGAAAAATTACAGTGTGACCAAGAAAGAGTGCCTTGCTTTGCTGCATGCTGTTAAGAAGTTCTGCCATTATGTGTATGTCACCCACTTCACTGTAGTTACTGACCACGCTTTGCTCAAATGGCTACAGCAACTCAAGGAACCAGAAGGATAACTAGCTAGATGGGCTCTCCACCTGCAAGGGTACAACTTCACTGTGCTGCACTGCCCTGGGATTTGAATCATAACGCTGATGGACTTTCCAGAATGCCCATCCTTGATCTACACCCTGCTGAGGCTGACAGGTTGTATGAACTAATTGGATATCCTTCTTCATGAGAGAACAAGACAGAAGAAGTTTGAGTTGCCCTTTCTAAGTTATCCAAATACACGCTCATTTGTGAGAATCAGCTTTTCAAGAAAGTACAAGACCACTACTTGCTTTATGTAGGCCTAGTCTTTTCCTTTTGTTGGTGCTTCAAGCTAATAAAGAGACAGGACACAGAGGCGTTGCCAAGACTTATGCCTGGCTCCAGAAGAATTACTTTTGGGAAAATCTTTGCCTGCTGATCCCAGATGTTATTGCTAGTTTCCATGATTGCCAGCTCAGCAACCACGAGCTGCCTCACACAAGTTCAAGCTAGTCCCCCCTCAACACGCCTTCCATACTGTCAGCATTGACGCTTTAGATCCTCTCCCTTGCTCCCGCTCTGGGTGTTGCTTTATCCTAATTGCTGTTGATCATTTTAGCAAGTGGGTAGAAGCTTACCCTACTAAAGACATTACTGCCAAGACAACCGCCACCTTTCTGCTGCAAGATGTATTCTTCTGCCATAGTTGCTCTCAAGTGCTGTTGTCTGACAATGGGACTAACTTCAACGCCAAGTTAGTGACCTCTGTTGTTGAAGCCTTGGGGTCTCATCAGTCTTTCTCTGCCCCCTATAATCCTTCCATCAATGGGGCAGTTGAGCGCGCAAACTCAACTCTGGTTTCTATCATGAGGAAGCTCACTTATTCTGACACTGCCAACTGGGATTTATACTTACCTTCTGCTCTCTTTTCCTATTGCCTTAGCAAACACCGTGTCACTGGGTAATCCCCTTTTGCTATGCTATATGGTCATGAAGCCACTACCTTGTTGCTCTTGGGGCCCCCCTACTCTCCTCTGATAAGGCTATGAACCCTGATGAGCATATCAAAGATCTAGTCAATCAAATCATTGATATCTAGGCCTCTGCCTACACGTCTGCCTATAAGACCAAGCTGCTTGAGCTCTCCCCTGACAATGCTGGGAGATCCCCCTGCCTGAGTTCAACATTAGGGACTGTGGGGTTCCTGTCCACCAGTCCCCAAAGTGTGCCCTGGATTGTAGCCAGGGATTGGCTGGAAGGGATTGTCATTCTCTAGTAAGGGAAATGTATCTCAGAAATATGTATAGGGGTTGAAATGGGCTTTTATTCACTCTCAGAAGGAAGATCCCCTTAGAAACCTTCTGCTATATGGCCCAGGGGGTCAAGGAAACAATATAGATTTGCCAATACTTGGAGTCCTCCAACAATATCTTAGACTCCTTGTACTTGGTCTTGGACTTCTGCTCCTTAGACTTGGACTCCAGCACCTTAGAATCAGACTTCTGTGCCACTGTCATGAATGACATTTCAATACTTGTATTGAAAACCCAAGAGTTAAACCCCAGTTCCCAGAAGGCGGATCCAACCCTCCAGACCAGTCCAGGACCCGCCAATCCGTTAAAAGACAGGCTCAAATCAGTAAATCACTCCGCGTTCCGCCAGCCTACTACAAAGGACCCTTCAAAAACAACTCAAGTCACACAAAGTGGACGAGGGACCGCCAACTTGCTAAATTGTGTACTCAAGTTACTCCAATACCCGCCAGTCTCCCAAGGACAATTCCCCAAATGGTCATCAGATTGATGCTAACCTGGAGCCACCAAAGACCCAAACCTATGCAGTAGTTGCAGCTTGCCTTAAGGAGGTTAAACCAAACCCTATTCTCAACTCTGCCAATGACCTGCTGGCATGCTGCCCAGAGAGGGTAGTACAATTGAACTACTCAGGTGACATGGTGAACAGTGGCGGCAGAATGAAGCATTGCCACTTCTATTCACCAGAGCAGGCACTACCTGGACCTCCTGCCCCCAAGACTCTAAGCCAAGATCCATGCCCCGCCAGTACCTTGTCTGCAAACCTGAACCCTACAAAAATTGAAGGAGCAAAACCCCATGATATAAAAACCCCGGTGGTATGGTGAAGACCACATTGTCATTTTTGATAATAAAGTTTTATGAATCTTTGGTTTGAACAAATCTTACCCTATCTAGTCTTAGTGATCTTCCATCTTAATTCCAGTCAAGTAGACCACCAGGCTGCCGCCCTCTCCCAAGACCAACCTGCCAAATTGCCCCAGGCATTATACTGTCCCCCGGGAGCCCCCTTTGGACCTGTGCATTTTACTGAATACCCCCCCCCCCCCCAACCTGGCCTATTCAGAATATGACTTGGAGACTATCCTCATTGCCAACCCCTTAGCCAGGACTAGAGAAACCAAATACATAGGAAGCAAAGGAAAGTGGTACAAAAGGCCACCAAGATTGTTCAAAGACAAGTACAATTATCTGCCTGCCTACTTTGTTCCTATGACTCCTCCCTTAACCCCACGACCAGACCGCCCGCTGGAACCTACCGCCGCAGCCGAGACCACCTCTACCCAACTGTTTGGAGTACTCTACATTACTTTGACAGGTATGTTAGATTCTGTGGTCCCCAACTCCAGACCCTGGTCCTTACTCAGGCGTTGTGTATCTTATATTATCAAGTTAGCACCCATTCTATGGTGGGCCTTACCCGCTGGCTTGGCCGCACCTCACCCCGAGCCGCCCAATGCCTCTACCTACAACTGGCTTTCTGACAGCCACGCTTAGGATCCAGCTCCTTATTCTTGGGCTCCTGCTCTGTTATCTTGGGCTTCAGCTCTTTGTATATCTTTAGTGGCCTTGGTATTCCACTTGTATCAGTCCAACCAAGCTCTTGCTGGTGGTCAAAAGGCTTCCAAAAACCTCTTGGCAGAAACTCAAAAGGCTTGGGAAAGACCCCATCAAAGTCCCAGAAAGACCTCAAAAAGACCCTGTACCTTTCCAGCCAGCCACCTTTTTAAAGTGTCCTTTTCCCAACAGTTCCGCCTTCAAAATGGTTTCTTCAGAAGCTTAAACCATTGCCGCTCACTTTTTCCTATACTAACTTAAGCTTACATACTTACTTTCTCAAAAGCTTAAAGTATTAATTCACTGTTTCCTTGCTTATACTTTAAGCTTTTGGATTCCAACCAATCATTTTCATCAGTAAACCTGCCAGTACTCAAACAATGAATGCAGAGCGCAGAAATAGACTATTTTCTGAAGTTCCACTGGATCCAACTAAGAAATCAATTTCCATTGCTCAACCCGCTCAAATTGACAACTCTTCACGCACCAAAGTGTTAACCAGTCCATTATTCTGGCACCAGTCTTCCCTGCATTCAACCTAAACCCATTTAAATAGTAGAATACTATTTAAACTGTTCTTTCTGGACCTCTTCATCGTTTTCCCCATATATTTACAAATCTTGTAAAATCCAAGGAAAATGTCCCACCAAAACAACTTTGTATCCAGCTTACATAGCAACATACCTTCATCTATTCTAGGAACTTAATAAATAAATATCTTACCCACACTTCTATCCACATTCCTTCTTGATTTTACTACAAAACCAAGGCAAAACATTCTACAATTCCCCATCTTGGCAAATCAATTCAGCAAAATCTTGGCTCATTTCTCCAGACCACCAGTTCTTCATCATCTTATGATCCTTCAGCCAGCTTGTTTCAGTCTCCAACAGCTCAGACCAGTCATAAGCCCCCCTGCAAACCACCAAACATGTGGACCGTCACAGGGACCACGTTCTGTACTATCAACACAGAGTAGGAGGACAAGCTCATAAGCTAGACTCATTGTGGATTGGGCCCTTAGAAGTGACCTTCAAGCGAGGGTCAGAGTATACTGTAAAACTCCTCTCTAGGGGTCAACCTTTTGCTTGTGTGCATGCCAAGTTCCTCTGCAAGTATCACCCCCCTAAGGCCAATCTAGAGGGGGGCAATGTTGTGAATGCCGCCATTCACCATGTTTTGATTTTACCTTTGTTGGGTTATTTCAAGAACAAATCTCTCTCTTTTGCTTTCACCCTTTGAAATGAGTCTGGATCCAAATTGGGAAATATAATTGTTCAGTTTCCTGATTCTGTGCAACTCACTTGCCCCACTCATGCTTTTGGCAAGTGATCCTACCGTCCATGTACTGTTTTGTGGTAAAGCTACACAGTATATAATCCCCATTTCTATACCCAAGAAAGTTTAAGTTCTATTCACATTTTTGTCTTTGTGTCTCCACGTACTTTGGCGCCTCTCTAGCCACGTCTAGCAGATATTATTCATTCAGGGCCACAAGGTAATCACATAGCCTTCCCTGCCATTCTAACTGAGACTTAGTATAAATCCAATCCTAAGGTTAGGATTCCCCGTTGTGTATCTGTGTTGTGCCTCAGAACACAACAACTGCCAAGAAAACCCCAAAAAATTGATACAGGATTGGGCCACACTTGTATATGTCAGATTGAATGCGCTTTTCCCCAAAGTATTAGATACTTTCCAAAATCTTGGCATACAACAAAAAAATGATGTGATTACGGGCCCTCATTGCTCTTTCTTTTATAAAATTAATGATTGTTGCATTGTAGGGGTTGGTATCCACCAAACTGGGGCCACTGAGAACCTGATTGGATAAGATTTTTGCAGCAACCACAACTCTGTGCATCCACAAATTTACTATTCTCTTATTGGTGAAAATGCTGTGGAGTCCCAGTTGGAGACAGACCTGGACCAGGGGCATCTGCGGGTCACGCTTCATAATAGCCATCATGAGAGGGTGGGCTTTTTCACCTTCAGTTGAAGTACAGGCACCAGTTAGGGTCTTCTTGGGAGGAGGCCACAATTGGCGTGGGCTCACAGGGTTGCAGCCTCAGATGACTTTGCAAAACCCATTGCGGCCGCAATTTCCCCAAGGGACATAAGAATCCCTTGCTTTGCAATCATTTCAAGAACAATCTCCAGGGTGATCAATTCTCTTCTGTGTCTTTCAGGCTGATTGTCTGGAGGAGAGATGTGTCTATCTTGGGAACTGGACAGTGTCATCTGATTAGCTGTTTCTGGACTCTGGGCTCCCTGGATGACCCTGTGGCTCACTTGGCCAATTCCAGGTGCTAGTGTTGATACGCGGTCTGGGTTGGCAGCTGCCTGTGAGTGATGGGCAAACAGGGCCATGCTTAAGGACGTGGGAGAAAGAACACACTCCTGTGTGGTGCTTGCAGATGGGCTGCGGGTTGGGAGTGGTCATAGACAGAGGCTTCACTGTTAAGAGACCTAGTGTAGCCCTGCATGATTTAGCCAAGGCCAGGAAACAGCTCGTTGACCTGGTTGTTATTGGAAGAAGACATAATAAATTTTTATTAAAAAAATTAAACTCAAAAAGAGGAGTGTATATTTTAGTCAATTTTATTGTTAAGTATGTTAAGTTGCTGAATATTATGATCTAAATTTTAGCCGTCCCAAAATGGAATAGGGTGATTTTTAGAGAATGCCTATGATTCCTAAAAGAATTAGCACAAATCCACTATATATCCTTTAGCATCCTTTTTTGAGACACCCGTAAATTATATTTATTTTGAATTCACCTAATTTTTTATTTAAAATTTGGTTCTTGGATTTTACAATCCCGCAATTCCAGATTTGTTAATTTTTCCATGATGTCTATGATTTGTTTGAAATACAGGAAATCTCAAATTTTACATTAGAATCCCACATTTTTGATTCATGTATCCTACATTTTTTTGATATGTTTTGTCTTTTGTTAGTTGAGTTATCTGCTCAAAGGATTCAAAATTTGCCAATTTAAATAAACCAAAAAAAGTCAAATTAAATGGGTGATTTTATTACAGTAGTTTTAAAAGCTATGGTGACAACCAAAAATACTTGAGATTTAAACAAAATGATTTCAGATTTAAGAAAAATCCAACTTTCAGGTAAAAATATACACTCTGTTAACAGGACTTATTAGTGTTAATAGGCAAAATGAGTCAACACAGCAACAAAGGGCTCACACGCAAAGCAAAACTATTCAAAATACAATCCAAAATACATTCATTCACAAACAAAATGGTGTGAGTTGGCTTTTGATGTACATATGTTTACTATGTGAATTGGTGACAAAATACACCCAAGCAAAGTGAGTCAAAACTCAAACCAAAAACAAAACACAATAGCAACTCACTATGTAAACAAAATCACTCACTCAGTGTGTACAATGGATTGTAATCAAGAATGATACCAAGGTATCTAAAATAAGACACAATATCTGAAACATGAATTTTAAAAATATTGTGTTGGGTGTTTGAATTTGGCAGTAAAATCTGGGAAAATGGGTGGATTTTTTTGAGTATTCTAAAATGGGCGTTGTAAAACCAAAAACAACTAATTAAGAAATAAAAAATCTATAATTGGGATATTGGGTGGGGAAAACTCTAATTAAATATACATATTCAGATAAAAGCAAAAAACAAAATTAGGGAGTAACTTAATTGAAATTTATTTAATATTTTATTAAATTTTAAAATGGAAGGAACACAACACCAGAGTACCAATGCACCTGTTGTGCACTGCGGTTGCAGTTGCCCCCACGGGTCAAAGAATAGAGTTAGTGCAACCCAAGTGCCTACTCAAGGAGGAGACAGGAGAGGAGAGTTCCATAGTGACGCTGCACTGACACAGCCAGTTCAAGGAGCACAAGCTGCTAGGGTGTGGAGCATCAATCCTTGCGTCCCCAAGCTGACCCAGAAGCCCACCAAGGTTACCTTTACCAAGAAAGTTAGAAACAAGGAGGTAGAACTTACTTTGTATGTGTTTGACGCTGTGTACCGGCAAGAGTTGGTCCTGTCAGCCATGCTGGAGAAGGTGAAGCCTGTACTTGATACTAGCTATGAGACATACATCAGCAATGGCAATCAGGAGGACAACAAGGAGCCCGAGTTCTTTCAAACTGATGAGGGACAACTGGTGCGCAAGAAAGTTGCAGCCTTCTACAACAAGGTGCCCATGCCCTGTATTGTGCTCAATGCCAACAAGTCAATCCCCACCGCTAAAAAGCCCGCTCAGAAGCGCATCCCTGACATTAAACGCATCATCCTGCTTAAGCTAATGCAGGAAGGGGAGATTATAAGGTGGCTGTGGCCCTTGTTGGAGTAGATCCCAAGTACACCTCCAAGACCTTCAACAAGTTCATTAACATGGGTCAAGTCCTTGCCGCAGAGAAATCCATGCGTGTTTCACCCATGCTCACCAAGGAGCACAAATGGGTAATCCATCAGTGGATAACCCAGGACTGCCATCTTGAACTGGAAAATATACAGGCAATGGTCAAGTCCACTTTTAGGGTTGAGGCTTTAATTTCCTTTTATTACCATCTGCTGAAGAAGATGTGTTTTTCCTGGAAAAATCTTGGGGTATCTCTGTACAATTGAAATAGCCCAACCAACATTTAGACCCGGAAAAACTACGCAGAGGCGTACACTGCCCTCAAAGCCAAGGGGAAGTCAAATTTTACTATATTGACAAATTGGCATTTGCCTTGTCTATGCACAATGCATATGTCTATGTCCCCAAAGGCTCAAATGACGGGATGGCCTGGTGTGCTGCAGTCTGCGCCACAGCCTATTCATGGTGGCTCTCCTTGGTCCAAAGGGGGTTGAGCTATACCAAATGATATTGGGATCTCATAATAGCCAGACCTTCCTATCATTCCTCCAATTAGTCCAGGAGCATCTGAGGCACACAAGCCTGGGCTTCACCAACATAATTGTGCTGGACAACGTTGGTCTCCACAAAGTGGCTGATATTCTTGAGGAATTCTCAATGATTGACACCAGCATTTCTGTGGGCCCCCAGCAATTGGCCACAGCAAATATGCGCCTTCTCTTCCTCCCAGCCTATTTGCCCTTCCTAAATCCCATCAAAGAAGTTTTTGGGTGGCTCAAGCGAGTTGTCAAGCAAGGAACCCCAACTGGGACCAAATACCTATTTGATTTGCTGCAGGCCGGGATCCACACCCTCCCAGCTGAGACAGTGGCCAAATTCTATGGCCACGCTGATTTTTTTATCCCTTCTTGCCTTGCCAAACAGCCAATCAATTAAAGGCTTAGATTGTCCAACTTTTTTATATTCTCTAATTTACTATTCAAGATTTATTAATTATCATTTTATATTTAGATGTTTCCAAGCCTGCAATCACATTCAGCAGGACCATCAATGAAGGTTAGTAATTTATTTATAATCATTTTTTATTGTGTCATCTAAGGGTATCCCAAACACTTGATACTGGATTACGTGAACGCATTAATATCACTTTTGGCAAATAAATATAAAAATCAAATTAAAAAAGTTAAATGTAATGTGTATGAATTAGAAGTAGATTTTATTGACATATATTACTATGCTTATATTAAGACCTTCTCTAGGATATATTTTGCAAATCTTGTTTGCTAAAATAAGAATTAGAATATTTCATTATAATAAAAATAATATGAATTGTAATAAAATTTATTGGACGAGAGAATTTATTAAGAACACCTGTAGTGAGTTCTTCTGTATGTACCCATCCCGCAATGGAGGTGGCGCATAACCTCCACCGCCATACTGTGGACAGTAGATACACCCTGGTTAAAATACTCCTGCCTGCTGGTAAATGGGAGTAGGGTCAGGTTCAAATGGAGGAGCAGCTTCTCTGGTGGGGCTGCAAACCTGTAGATACCGGCCAGGACCAGGGCGTCCTGGATGACATGATCCACCAAGTCATACCCGGGGGGACCTTCTTCCTGTCCAGGGAGAGCCTGGCCTCATCAATTCCTAGGAGGACCCTGTCAAGATCCTCCACACTGGCGCCCATTCCAAAGTAGAAGAGATACCTGAGGTAAACCACCAGATGAAGCCTTTTCCCAGCAAAGGCTTCTGTAAACTTGCATAATTTATTGAAACCCGCACTGATCTTCTTTTCATGATTGGTCTTTGCAAAGGTCAGCTCCATGGCTGCAGGGACCCCCGTCTTGTTGGCACTCCAGGCCAACCCAAAGTTGGCAAGGAGTATTTTTGTCTTCTTGACAGCTGTTGCATCTGCAACAGCCAATTTTCCCACCGCGCACCCAAAGTTGTCCAGCAGGTAAGAAATTGTGTGCTCCAAGGGGTAGCAGAAGCAAGCAGCCGCATGGGCCTGGCCCATCTCCGGTACATTCTTGAATGGGAGCGTTGCCAGGACGTCCCAAACAAGCTCAATGAAGTTTACACAGTAAACTCCACTGAGGGATACTGGGTCACTGTGGACCAATTGGGCATCCTTGTAGGCAGTAACTGCTCACTCAGATGCCCCCTTGACATGTGTAAGTTCTTTCAACGCCTCCTGCAACATTGGAAAGGACACGTGAATTCTGTCTTCAAGCTCCCGCAAGACAGGGGAGACAGAAACAGCTACCTTGCCACATGATTGGTGTAGTTGGTGTAGAACGTGGCGGGGACAAACGGGACCAGAACACAGCGGAGTTCACCATCAATGTTCTCTAAAAAAACAGTAAGTATTTTGAAATTGTTATTAATTTTATTTTTTAGATTATCTTTGCAGGTTTCCTCCTTGCCAGCGGCTTCAGCAGGCTTTTCCATTCTTGGTGCAATTAATTGTGCTGGCAATTCAGTGTCCACAGTTTGTGCGCGCTTTGCAGGTTTGAAATGTTCATAAATCTCAGGGGCGTTGACCCAGATGGACAGCGCAGAGAGGACAAAGAACTTGAATTGAAGGCCTTCCACAACGTGCTTCTGGACATTTAAAAGCCATTCAATTTTTGTTTCAGGGGTGTCTGGAATCTTGGCCATGAGTGCCTTGGCAGACACCTTTTCAATTTTGTCCCCTTCAAGGACAGCAGACTTAACTCTTGCTTTGACCTTGTGGTCAATCTCTTTGATCTCTGCAATTGTAGAGTTAAGGTCCTTCAAAAGCTTCTCTAATTCTCTCATTGATTTTTTACTAACCTTTCCATATGTTTTTATAGCTTTCATCCCAATAAATTATGTATTGTTTTGATACTGTTGCCTCTTTGTTTACTCCTTTTTGTTTTCCCATTTACTACATTATCCCATCTTTTTACCCATTGTGTATATGTTTTACGCTCAACTCAATATGTATTGTTTGCTTTGTGTTGGCATTGTTTCCTTAATTACCTATTATTTTTGGCGCTTTGTACAGCCCCTTGTGAAAATATTAACAACAATTTGGTGATCAGCTGAATTTGAATTAGAAAATTATAGGTTAACTGCTTTTAGATAAAGTTGTTACTGATCCAAATTCAAAACCTTAATGATAAAATTTAAGCCAATCAGGAGCCAAGGATAAAGTGATTGTTGTGACATAAAGGGTCACCTAATAATTCTTTGATGATGTTTGCTAATTAATATGATTGGCTGGATCTTTTGCTATTGTATGCCATTGCCGCTGTGGCAAGTTGTTGGTGGACTAGTGCCCAATCAGCTGCTGGGTTAGCACTAGTCCACCAATAACTTGCCACAGTAGCAATGGCGTACAATACCAAAAGATCCAGCCAATAATATTAATTAGTGCGCATGCATCAATAAATTATTGAATGACCCCTTCTGTCACAACAATCACTTTATCACTCAGATCCTGATTGGCTTAAAGTTTATTATTAAGGTTTTGTATTTGGATCAGTAACAACTTTATCTAAAAACAGTTAACACTATAATTTTCTAATTCAAATTTAGCTGATCACCAAATTGTTGTTAATGTTTTCACAAGGGGCTGTGGTTTGGTGCTAAAAATAACTGTGTTCAGGATCTAGATACACACCATAGTAAATATATGATTTTATAGAAATAAGCTGAACATAAAGAATAAAACCAACTATAAACAAAGAGAACATGAACAATTGAAATTCAAAAAAAAGATAATATAAATAGAAAATGTTTGGTAACAGGGGTTTATTGGGGCAGGGGAGAGTGATGCCTAGGAGGCAGAATAACACAGGAAGGAAGACGTAGAGGCAGTGCTGGCCTGAGGGGTCTGGAATTGGGTGGGTTGGGCTTGTGGGTTAGGGGTGTTGGTGGCGGGGGTGGAGGCAGGAGGATATTGTGTGATGGCTGCCATATAACGCTTGCTGTATTCCTCATTAATCATTGGCTGGATGGGCTGGTAGGTGGCACAAGGTGATAGGTGCTTGTCTTTCTGTGATTGGTTGCCCATGTTCACATGAAATACAATTTGGGCAAACAAATCAGCCACCATTTGTCAGCCAAAGAGAAAATTGTGGTCAAGGACCCCAAGATAAAGGTTGTTGAAAGCCTGAGGGCAGCGCTCCCATAGTGTATCTTCAATGTTAAAGAAGACAACATCAGCCAGATGGATGTCTGCATGGCCAGCTGGGTACACAGAGGCCTGGTGCCCGCATTTCTGGATGGCCTCAAGGGTGGTGGAGCTACCCTCCATCTGGTGGCTCAAGAAAACCTGGTGCTTGTAATTCAAGTCATCCCAGGAGTCAATTAATCCACCAAGGATAAGGCTGTACAAGTAGCCATTGGTGAAATCTGGTTTTGTCCAATAGTAGACAAAACCCTTGGCTGAAACAGCCAGAAATGCAACAATAAATGTCCCCTTTTTGACCTTCTTTCCTTCTATTCTTGGCAGTGGCTTTTCCTTGCTCACTGAAATTGTCAAACGCAATCAATCACTTGTAGTAAAAGACAAACATAATGTCATCTGTTAGACTAGTCAGGCATCAGAAAAGGGTTGATTCAATGTCTAGATCATACAGGGAATCCTTGGCGCCATCCCATTGGTTGCCAGCAAAATTGGTAAGAACCTGTATTGAAGCCACCTTTCCATACATCCAGAGCTGCACCATGCGCTCAGACACCCAAATGCCATGGTGCGCAAGTTGCTTCCAAACCTGGGTCAAGGGAAGCTTGGGATCCTGCTGGAGGAGTTCAAGCATGATTGTGTATGCCTCAGATATTTGAGACTCAGGGGCCTTCTTGGGCTTCTTGGCCGTCCCAATCAGATTTCCCCTATTCATCAGGTTGTTGAATTCCCGCATGACAGTAGCTTGGGTAAATTGCAACTGGGTGGCAATCTGTTCCCAGGACAGACCCTGCAGGTTCAGTGCCACAATTTCCTAGAGAATTTGGGCAATGATGATTTGTCACTTGGGGCACTGGGCTGGGGAAGCTAAAGCCTGATTGGCTGTAGGGGGCAGGTTGGGTGGTGGTGGAAAGTTGTTCCAAATCAAGGTTACCATCCTGATTGGTTGGTTGGCAGGATGCTTGTGCAGGGTGGGTATGGGAGCAGGGGCAGAGCTAGACACTGTGTGACTACTGAACAAGTCAAATCCATATGATTGGTGGTCAGGTACAGGTCAGCTTCCTTGTTACCCGCCTCAAAGGCTTGGGTGTAAACAGGTGCCTTCACGTTCTGAGCCTCTCCTCCATTGAAGTTGGCTTGGCTGCTGTTGGCTTGGCTGCTGGCGCTGTCAAAGATATTGCTAGTAAAAACCATTGTAAAAAAACCTAGGATAAAATCACTAAAAGTAGAAATTTTAAAACCCAATGATTTATTTTTATTGTAATATCAAGTCCATATTTGGAAGGTTCTCAAAACCATTCCATACAAATCTGGAGCCATGAAAATTAATAAAATGCCTCTGTCCCTAATTGGATAGCTGTTGATTGGCTGTTATACTGTTATTTTTCTATTTTAGGCTGCTCATACTACACATCTTGTGTTAGTTGATTTTGTTTTGTGCTTGTGGAATCTTGCTTCTAGATTGCTCTAATTTTGTTTCATTTTAGTCCTTCTACCAGTGCCTTGTATGAATCCTGATTGGGATATAATATAATTCAGAATAGCATCCATTCATCTCACTTGTTGTGTCAGTTCATTTTGTTTGTGGTTTGAACTACACTGCTTGATGTTTGATATTATTTCTTATAATGGGCTAGTGAAATTTTGTTTTTTGTTTGACAGTTCATTTATTAACTGAAATTTTATAAATTAATTGAATCCTGAATCTCGCACAACTTGGATTTTGTTCAAATCTGAAATCATTTTGTTTAAATCTGAGGTATTTTTGGTTGTTGCCATAGCTTTTAAAACTACTATAATTTTTTACTTGCTTTTATTATAACACTAGTAGATGTCCTGTCCAAGAACAGATATAAAATTAAAACTAATAAGTCAAATCAATATATTTTATTGTTTTTTGTTTTGGGGGTTTTAACACCAATTTAGTTTTAAAAAGTTATTTAAGCTTGATTTCTTAAAATTTCAATTTAATTTTTATTTATTTAACATAAAGTTGCATATTCCAAGTATAATTATAAAATATAAATATAAACAAATGGTGTCTTGTTATTAAGTTTTGTAAAGCTAAAATGATTATTTATTTTCATATATGTAATAAGTGTGAATTCAAATTCAGTGTGTTGATTCTGGGTCTTTGATTATAGCATAAGCTCAATTCCAGCACTTTGCTCTATATCTCAGTAGCTAGGGCTCTCATTTTTATTACCATTTTAATCAGAATAAGTTAAATAATTTATCTAGTTAATCTAAATTTTATAGAGACATTTATGTTGATACATAATATCATTATTGTCATTTTATTTCAATGACATACTTATTAAGATGAAGCTGTGGCAAGAAAGGTTAACTGTCAGGGATCCAGCCTGTGGGGAGTTTCTGGGAACTTGTGGGTGGACAGCCTGCGGGTCCTGCAGATAGGGCCCACCACAAGATTGATGCTAACTTTACAATATAAGATATTGATTTGCCCAGGAGGGCCCAGGGTCTGCTTGCGGGTACCATTGAATCAATTAGGCTGGTGAGAGTGATATACATCACCCCAAATATCTGAGTGGAAGTGGATTCATTGGCTTCAATGGATTCCTGTGTGTGGTTGGGCCATGGGGTGAGAGGTGGTGTCATTGGGACCAAATACACGGGCAGGTAGTTGTACTTGTTACAGAATAACAAGGAAGGTCTAGTGATCTTGTTACCTTCCCTGTAAACGATCTTTGTCTCTCTAGTTCTAGTCTCTGGGTTGTAGGTTAAGATTTCCTCTAGTCTAAAATCTGAATATGTGGGGTTCAGTGGATATTCTGTGAAATGTACTGGGCCAAAGAGAGCTTCTAGTGGACAATATAGTTCAGGCAGCTGGTCCGCAGTTTCTTGGGGTGGATAGGCAGGAGGCACAGAACCGCAGGAGTTGTTCTGCAAATGAAATAAAACTAAAATCAAATATGGGATGACTTGGTTGAACCAAAGGTTCCTGTCACTTTATTGCAAGAATGGCAATGGGTAACTTCCTGGCGGCCCAGGGTATAAGTATACCCATCTGCCATGGAAAAACTTTTACAAATTCCTTTGGGCCTGGTGCTATTGTCTACCAGGTTTTTACAGCCCTTGGTGGCATCCATTGCAGGAGTTATTTCATTGGCTGGTTCAAACTGAGAAAAATCAAATTTCCCTTTCAGGCTGTGGGATTCATCATCTTTGTTGGCCCACATTCCACAGGAAGTTTCTTTGCTTCCACTGCTGCAGTGAACCAATTTATTTCAGGATCTTTGGCTTGGCCTGCATTTTCATTTGTTGGGTTAACAGGAACCTTTGGCGTGGGAAGCCTCAATGGAGATAATTTTAGTCCATCAAGCCTTGGGAGATTCCCTGAAGTCAAATCCTGCTCTATTTTGAGCCCAAAAATCTGCGGGCTGGCAGCCCGCAGGGTATCAGGGTTCAAATTCTGTAGCTGAGGGTTTCCTGTGAGCATGGTCAACAGGAGTTTGTCATCTGTGACATTAACTGTAAAACAATCTGCAGTTAATTGTGTTAGGTGATGTATTCAAGTGTAATATTATATTATTTTACTTTAAAGTAAATAAATTTGAAGTTTGCAATCCAATTATTTCTTACTTAAACTGATATTTGATGGGATATGCTGTCTATAAAGACGCCATCTGTAAAATGTGTCCAAAAATTCCATCTAGAAACATCCTATCTAGAAACACTATCTCAAATTTCTGGCTAAACCACGCCTGATAACTTTAAATATTGATAAAAGCCTAAAGTGATTTGAAAATTAATATAAGTAAACATATGACTAGACTCAAAATCATCCAAGGATTATAAATTTGCAATAAAAATGGGGGTTATCTAGTAGCAACTATAGTGTTCAAGGCTCCAAAGTCAACACATCCCAAAACTGTGATATTTCTGTATTAATTTTTGACCCTATATTAAATATGTATACTAAAAATAAAGTAAAAATCAATCATTTAAATGAAAATAATTTATTGGTGAAGAAAATGGATTAGGCTTTAGCCCCAAGAGCCTTGACAATGTCTTTGAGAGGTACAAGGCGGCCTTCTTTGGAGTAATAGGCTAAAACCTCTTTGGTAATACTGTAAAACTTGACCTGCTGTTTGGTATACTTTGAGACAACTGCCTTGTATTTGATGGCCTGGGGTTAAAGCTGGTTTTCATAGAAATGCTGAATCTTTATCTTGATGATGATTACATTGAACCTGGGCTTTTTATCTTAAATAAACAAGAAAATTGATTGGGCCTACTTTCAAGTGATGAGATGGTCTTAGTGACACATTAATTAACCTTCTTATAGTAGTTCCAGTTGATGGAGTCACCACCCTTGAAGATGTAGCACTGCCCCTGGAACACACCCACCAACTGGTGCTCAAAGCACTGGATGAAGGGAGAAAATGCTTCTTGGTGCTCAACAATGTACTTGTTCTTGAGAAGCTTATTTTATTAAAGTTGACATATTCCTTTCTGATCATGGCCAGGGCAGCCAAACAATTAAAACTATTTTTGACCTCCTTTTTGCTATCCTTGAATAACAGCTTGTCAAGGGCTGGATTTTTCATTGAGTTCTTATTAAGAGCCTGGCAGTAATGGAAAAAAGCAGCCTTAGACCTGCTCTTAAATACTTTGATGAAGGAACTAGCTTGAGCTGCCTCAAAATCAACCATCAAAGTGGTATGATAGGGATGGGACTCTGAGGCCTTTTCAGATTTGGCCTGTTGCTCCTGGTTAGCCTGTTGATTGGCCTTCATTTTTGTGTGGCCTCTTTTTTCAGTTGGCTCACCATTGAGTGTGGGCAAGATGACATCCAGTTTTTGCTTGGGGATGGTAAGGACGTGGATATAAGTATTCTCTTTTTTAACAGGGAGAAAGGAGGAGACAAAAGGTAAAGTATGTGTGTTTAACTAGCCATGAATAGTCCAAACTTTAAAATAGCTTTGGGCAGGATGAGAAAATCCCATCTGCAAACCAGGTGTCACATTTGAGAAGGTGTGTGAGATCTTCTTGAGTTGAAAGGCAAAAAAAAAATTTTGGGTGCTCCTTAGCCATCATCATGCAGGAGGAATTTTTTACCAAGCATGATAGTCTTCTGGTCACTAGTTAGAACAGGCTCATTAATATTCCTGGCTCAAACACTAAGCTTTGCTTAAATTATGTGTTAGTCAGTAAATTACTGTTAGAGTTTGATCTTCTCTCTAACTTTCTCTCTCTGATTTTCATTCAAATGTAGGAGGGCATGAGTAAATAGCTCAGATGAATTCATGTCTTGTTGAGGGGAATTGCTTAGCGCAGATACCAGCACATGAGATAGTAAAGAATCTCATCAGAGCCCATGCAATCATGATCAATGGTAAGCTCCTTGACTTGGGTAAACCCAACTGTAGTTAATTGTATGGGGCAGCCTGGACTATCACAGTGGTAGTGTCACAAGTGACAAACTCCTATTGACCATGCTTACTGGAAAGCCTCAACTATGGAATTTGAACCCTGACACCCCAAGGGCTGCCAGCCCGCAGGACCAGCCGCCCGCAGATTTTTGGGCTCAAACCAGAGCAGGATTTGACTTTGCAAAACCCTCTAAAGCTGGATGAACCAAACTCATCTACATTGACACTCCCTACAGTAAAGGTTCCTGTTAGCTCGACCAATCAGCAGGTGGGCCTAGCCATAGAACCTGAAATAACTCGGGCCTCCACAAAAGGGGAAATCGAGAAACTTCCCAATAAATGTGGGCCACCCAGAGATGACCAACCCAGTGACCCAACAAGGAAATTTGAGTATTCTCAGTTTTAACCAGCCAATGTAATAACTCCTGCAATGGATGCCACCAAGGACTGGGAAAACCTGGTAAACAGTAACACCTGGGCCAGAGAAATTTGTAAAAGTTTTCTCATGACAGATGGGCTTACTTATACCCTGGACTGCCAGGAAGATGCTCATTACCATTCTTTCAATAAAGTGACATGAATCTTTGGTTCAACCAGGCTATTCCATATTTGATATTAGTTCTATTTTATCTACAATCTTCCTCCTGCGGTTCTGCACCTCACCCCCAACAACCCCAAGAAACCGCAGACCAGCTGCCCAAGTTTTACCGTCCACCAGGAGCTCCCTACAGCCCAGTACATTTCACCAAGTACCCCCCCCCCAACCCTGTGTATTTGGAGTTCACACTAGAGGAAATCCTAATCTACGACCCTGAGGCCAGAGCTAGAGAGACCAAAACTATCCACAGGGAAGGTAAAAAGATCACTAGACCTCCCTTGTTATTCTGCAACAAGTACAACTACCTGCCCGTGTATTTGGTCCCAATGACTCCACCTCTCACCCTGCGGCCTGACCACCTGCAAGAATCTGTTGCTACCAATGAATCCACTTCCACTCAGATATTTGGAGTGATGTACATCACTCTTACCAGCTTGATAGATTCTATGGTACCTGCCAGCAGACCTTGGGCTCTCCTGGTAAAATTTTTATCTTATATTGTAAAGTTAGTCCCAATCTTGTGGTGGGCCCTCCCTGCCGGACCTGCGGGCCGTCTGCCTGCAAGTTCTCAGGAACCCCCCACAGGCTGGATCCCTGACAGGTAGTGATGATGTGCCATGTTTTTCTTCTGATTGTTTCACATGAACATAAATCCATATTTTACAAGTCCAGCACCCCCTTCTTAACCATAATAAAAAAGTAGTTAGGGAAAATGACAGGGACTTTGAATTGCCCATTGCCATTGAAGATATTGGCAACTGCATTTAAGTCTCACTCTAGGATGGTCTCCCCCTCTGAGAAAGCTGATTCATGCCCATCAGAGTTATTTTCATAGCCTCCTTTATGCTCATCTTCATTGTTGGATTTGATGTGCTGTTCCTGTTTTTCAGAAGGTGAGCAAACAAAGGGAGAGTGGGGAGGGGTAGGGCTTTCAGCCTCAGGCTCAGGGAAAGGTGTGAGAGTCTTGGCAGGTTTTTTTAGGAGGCTGCTTGGAGGGGGTAGTCTTGGCTTTTCTGGCCTTGCTGGGAGTGGATTTGTCCTTGGGAACCTTGGTGTTAGATTTCTTGATGGACTTGGGAGGCATCTAAAAATGAATTAGCATAAGAAAGGTTCAAATTTAGGGACAACTTTCAAAGCAAAAAAATGAGAACTTTTTTAATATAAAAGTATAAAATATTTTTACATCTTGTTGTAGAAAAAAGTCTCAAAATATATAACATTAAAAGGTGAAGCCCCCTTTTTATATGAAAATAATTTTATTGATAGCAAAAGAATGCCAATTGCCAAAAAATTTGGCTGCAGCTGTGTTTCTAGATGCTTTATTTGAGATGCTGTATTTAAGATGGTGTTGGGCAAAAACTTGGGGATTTTGCATGCTTTTATTTCAATTTAATCTATTGGCAATAGAGCTATCACAACCATGCCAAAGATTAAAACTTGGATAGCTCAAAAACTAGCTTATACAGCTGGGGTTAAAAAGTACCTAGCTGTTTAGAGGAGATTAAAAATACATATATGCAAATTTCAGAGAATTTCTTATATTTTGATATATCTAAAAAATAGAGTAAAATATGAATATGAAAATTGAAAACAGTCAATTCCTAATGATGTGTTATAGTTGGCGTCCTACAATGCCATATGTAAAAACAGGTAATTTCTTAGTGCTGCATTGTAATACCCAAGTATTCAGGGTAAAACTTTAGTCACATAATAGGGCAGATTGAGTGGCTGAAAGTTGGTCATGAAGGAGATGATTGGATAGAAGATTATTGTTTGAAGGAAGGCTCTGGCAATGGTGTCGCCTTGTCCAAGGCTGGCGGCAAAGTAAAAGAGTGTAGCATAGAGGATTATCATATTAGCTAAGTTGGAAGTTGGGCAGGATGACTCCAGAGGTGTCCATGAGGTCAAATCCAGTGAATTTAGTAGTGATAGCTCCTTATAAAATATCTCTTTTGTTTTTTATTTAGATCTGAACTGAGTGTATATCTCTGGTTTGCTCTCTATCCTAATATAAGCAGTCAAGAAAGCGGTGAAGATGAGATAATTCATCTTCTGACTTGGGGAGGGATTATTGGATCTGGTATAGTTACTTGCTTAGATGAAGTAAAGGATTGATTTAAGCGATAATCATTCAGAAGGATATTCATTTAATGATAGTACAATCTATCATTGAGTAGTGGGTTTTATTATATACTAGTGGGCCTGCAAGGCATGACTATTGGAATGCATTGCACTGGGGAACCAAGAGTCTGAGTTGCATATGATATTTTCTTTCTTGAATTGGCATTTATGGCTGGGAATTGAGGAGGTTTAGCTGAAGTCCAACTTGCTGGATTTGGGTCCCCCAATAAGGCCCAACCAAACTTCCTTCATTGCAAGTGATTTTGGTTCCTCATTTATGTCCTCATTTAGTAGAGCTGACAAGGTTGGATCTTGCCCTGGAACCTGGCAGCTAAAACATTTGGGTTTGTGGGAAGCAGTTTTAGGTCCCACTTTGTGTAGTGGAATTACTGCATTTGGATTCCTGATTTGGGAATTTCTCAAATATGGGAGTTCCCAGGCTTCCATGGGTGCTTCCAGCTGGACAGTGGGCTAGCTGGTGGGGCAGGCAGGCGTGGCAGGCGCATGTGTGGTGGAGGCAGGCATCTGCTTATAAGATAAAACTTTCTTGCATATTTTAAGTTCTGTTTGGACTTTTAGTTTGAATTTTTGTTATTTTGTTTGTTTGAAACTTTTGTTGAATTTCTTGTAGCATGGATAGTAAAAAAATTCCCTGTTCTTGCCATATTGAAATTGTATTGGTTACATGACTACTAGTGTCAGGAATATTCCTGATACACATTGGTGGGCATCACTCCTGTTGGATGCTTAGAACCCTAGTGGATTTTTTGATGATGTGTTTTGCAATAGCATAAACACCCCATTTCATATATAAAATCATTAGTAAAATATGTTATTTTTGAAGCCCAACTATCAAAGTTTCTTCTATGATAAAAAATAAAATCAGAATACAAAAAGTGGTTTTTTGAATGGCTGTGTTACAAGGAGATAGTACTATAAAATTGACAATAATTTAGGTTAATTTATTATATGTGATTATAAATTAATATCATACTTTATTCCCAGTTAATAAGGGAAAGGCTTGGATTTATCACAAAATGTCAGGAATGACAATTTGGATGCTCCTAAATCTCAAAATACGGAACCAGAGTCAAACCCTGAACAAAACCCTTCGCAGACTGCCAGGCTCATAGTTGCTACCAGTCCGCCAGGACCCAAACCCTTAGCTGTCCTGCAGGATTCTGCAAGCAAACCGCCAGTGCAAGATGCCAAGAATTCCCCGAGGTGCCAACGCCTGACACTGGCAGTTTTCCCGGTGAAACAGACAAATCTCCCCCCTGGGAATTATTCCGAACTCTCCCAAAGTCCCGAGGAAGGTACTGAACCCAAAGAGGCACCCAACATTTGAATCAATAAACAGAAGGATTTGAAGTCTTCTCACCCCAAAGCGGCCAGTGGCAGACCGCCAGTGCCAAGCGCCACACTGCCATCTGAGACACCTGATGCCAAGCCCGCCCGAGTCCAGAAAACCCGACCAAGAAGTGAAGCCTAGCAGTGAGGGATAAATACCTGCCAGGCCAAGACCAAAACCCCATTGTCATTTTTAAATAAAGGTTATGAGATATTGGTTTCCCCAATTCTTGCCGTACTTTATCCTCATAATCTGTCAGTTCACTTGAAGATCATCTGGTCCACCCGCCAACCCGCCAGCTATGTACCACCTGCCAGGTGCCCCCTTTGGTCCCGTCCACTTCACAGAGTACCCCCTAAAGCCTGAGTACAGAGACTATACCAACAACATACTAGCCCGGAACCCTTGGCCAGAATCACTGAGAGAACCAGATACAACCAAGAAGGCCCTTGGTACATTACCAAACCTGGCCTGTTCAGAGATAAATACAACTTCCTCCCTGCCTACCAAATAGACATGGAGCCACCCGTCACCCCCAAGCCAATGCTTGCCTCCGCCGCTGAACTCCCACTGGACCTTACCAACAAGCTTTTTGAAATCGTATATATAACTCTCACTGGAGTAATAGATACTATTGTTTCCGCCGCCAGTCTGTGGCCGTGGTTGGGCAAGTCAATGTCCTACCTCATTAAGTTAGCATCAATCCTTTGGTGGGCCCTGCCCACCCAGTCTGCAACCTGCCAGTTCCCAGACACTAGCGAGCCGGCCAGTCAGGGTTAGTTCCCTGACACAAAAAGTATAATGATTAATGGATTTCAGAAGCCGTCTTTTTAAATGGTATCTTTTGTGATAGTGCACTTTAGGGCATTTACTAAGTAAAATTAAATCAAAAAACATTACTATTTTAACATATTTTTAAATTTTATTTATGATAGTGTTTTTATGATGTGGTCTTTTGAGATGCTGTATTAGAGACTCTATGCAAAATTTAGCTATTTAATAAATTTTATTAAGCTTTTTAATTCCCCTATAGTAAATCTGGACTATATTACAAAAAGCTTTTGAGATAGTGCCTTTAAATATAGTGTCTTTGAGATAGCATATTGCACCAAATTAGTATATATAGAGTAAATGTTTGCTATTAAAAATGATTTAGAGCTTAAGTAATGTACTTTAAGATGAGTCAATATCATCATTTTTAGTTTGCTTTACATGAAGCTTTACTTGTTTGAAATTTTGGGGTGTTGTTAAGTGTGAATTTGATTGGTTAGTTAGGTTGTTTGATGGTTTATTCTACAGAGTTGTCAAACCTTTGTTTCATTACCTCATTATGGCATTCAGCCTCTAGACCAGCTAAGCTCATGCAGATATAACTAAGTCATCAAAATTACCAGAAAATCTCATGGACTCTCAGATTTAAGGGAAATTATTATGTGAACTTTTACCCGGCTTTATCTTGATATAGTCAAAATACTTGCTATTAAAATAAAATTAATCTCTTAAGATTTTGACAAGCAATCACTAATAAGACACCTTAAAATAATCATGGGATATAAATTATAAGTTAAATATAATTTTGATAAACATATTAATAAATATTGATTAGCCTAAATAAATTGGACTTAATCTCGGAGTCATCTGACCCTTTTATGATCATCATAACTTCTACCACCTACAATGGATTAGCTACCATGTAATGAGCTCATAAAGTCAATTAAAATTACACAGTTCAAAACTAAATTATTAAGAGGAATCATTTATCATATGTTTCCTCAGTCAAGTTATTCCGACATTGCACTTAGAATAAGTGAGATTTATTATAAATAATCATTTTAGTTTCATTTTAGTATCTCCCACCTTCCGAGTTGAAAACACCTGCTGATTACATTGAACTTGTGATTTGTTTACTCTTTGGTTTGAGATAATCATTGATCTATAAATCGTCATTGCAGATGCAGAAGTTTTGGTATATAAGTAGGGCTGCTTCGGCCAAGCCCGGGCAGCCGCGGCCAGTTTCTGGCTCCTGGCCACTCTTATCAAATATTTATTTAAAATAGATTAATTATTTATTGAATCCGGTTTAGATAAAGCGGCCTTGAGCCGAAAGCTAGCCGGGGCTGAGCCGAAGCATTAATATATATAAAAGTGAGTCTGTCTGTGTCTGTAATGTCACCTCGAGTGGGCTCAAGCCGTAAGGGATTTGACTGAATTGATTTTTAGTTAAATTTCATTTTAAAAGTTGATTGTTAAGCCAAAAGCTCAATTTGGCTCATCCTTACATTCAATCCCTTACATGCATCTTTGAAAGTACTCGAGTTGAATTCAGTGGAGTGTGGTCTAAATCATGTTGAACTGAAATATAAGCCACTCGAACTTTAATAAATTTGTATTTGATTACGTGCGTTTTAAATTAGTGGCTAACCCTATTCAACCATATCAAAGTGGCTTATCTGTATAGATTACCCGACTCTAGAATGGGTGGATTAAAACAGGAAGAGAAGCAGCAATTGTTTTAGATTGTTTTATATGATTGGATGATTATGCTCTATGTTGAGGATTGAATCGATGACGAAAAGAGAGCATGGTCAATTTAAAGCAATACAGTTTAAATTATAAATATAAATATTAGTTTAAAGAAGTAGATGGTTGGCTTGGACATTTCGAAATTCTTATTCTTCAAGTGAGATAGTAGACCATTCCAATTCGATGCCACCTGATCCAAGTGGCTCCATATTGTTTCAGAGTAGACCTTGCTTGACATAGCTTCATCCCAAAAGAACATCAGTGGAGTAAACTAACTATGATAAAATTATGTTTCCATATGATCATTTTCATGAAATTTAGAGGACATAGATCAATTTTTCAGACGATTCCGATCACAATAGTACCAAGCATGATAGCTCTAACTGCTCTAGATGCTGAGATATATAGTTAAGTGCTGGAATCGGGTTCACGTCATAATCAAAGGCTCAGGCTCGATTTGAAATTATCTAAATTTACTTTTAATGCACACTAAAAAACTAAAATCAAGGGATCTCAGTGAATGCTAAGCCAATTTTGATGTCCAAAAGCTTATTTTAAAGCTGCAGATCAGCTCTACATTGTGAATGGATTTAAAAAAAGCAAATACTAAATTTTAAAATAATTAGTTTATCTTTACTAAACTTAAAAGTGATACTATACTTATTTAGGTTTAGTTTTATTTATACTTGGAATATACAATTTAATTTTAAATTTAAATAAATATAATTGAAACTACATTTTAATAAAGCAATTAAATAAATTTTAATTAAATACATGATAAGTACTCCAAGCCTAAAAACACAATAAAATATATTTAATTGATTTATTAAATTCAACTTTAATTCTGTCCTTGGACGGGGCAACCATCTAGTCCCTATATATAAGTGCCTTCTTGCTGATAGACATCTGACATGTCTTCGTCCAAAGAGCCCTTTTGTCTGTCTGGCTTCAGAGTCCGCAAGCTGTATTACCAAGACAATCTGCTGGTTCAGCTGCCATTGTCCTGATTGCTTCCACACTCCTGTGCAACAGTGGTGGTCTTTGGTTAATCACACCGTTGTTTAAAGAAGCTGTATAGTTCAGCATTACCTTCTTTGGCTTACACCATACAAGTCCCCCTTTCTTTAGAATCACAAAAAAGCCAATATCATCTGATCCATGATAGTATGCGCCACATGCTCTCACAGATACCCCATCATCATCGTATCAGTGCCCCACCAAACTTCACACTTCCTGGATTGTCGCTTGATTGAAGCTTGCATTCACCTTCCCCTTTCCTCTCCAATGCCAGTATCACCAATCCATGATAGTATGAAGTGCAAGTTTCTCTCAACCCCCTCATCATCATCTCAGTGCCCCTTAAACTTCACATCCTTGGATCATCGCCATCTTGAGAGCATGTGTCTGTTGCCACTAACCACTTTTCTATCATCAAACCCAATTGGCTCATGGGAATAAGGAGGTCAATAGAAGAACTTGTCCATTTAAATAGATGCCAATATCCTTTTTCAGAGCACTGAAAAAGGAATATCAGGTAAATTTTTTTGCTAACTTCTTATAGAACAGCTGATGCCTAGAGCCAAGGATACCTGGTTGTTAGCCTCTTAGATGACCGCCTTTTACCCTGATTCTGAGATTGTCCTTATCAAAACAGTTTAGTTGGTAGTTTTTCTAGGAGCTCTTTTCTACCTTCAAATAAAATTTTTGGGCTTCAAATATTCATTTCTTAATAATAACACATTCAAATACAGCCTTTCTATATAGATCTTTTAGCCCATTAAGGTATTCTTGATAAATGATTGTTATTTTTTAAAACTTATATATTTTTATTTGTGATGATCTTATTGCTTACATAAAAAAATTCACTGGTTAATATAATTTTTAAGATAGCTATTTAAATACAGTAAATTTTAAAAGCTAAGGCGGCAACCAAAAATACCTCAGATTTAAACAAAATCCAAGTCGCTTAAGATTCAGGATTCAATTAATTTAAAAAATTCAGTTAATAAATGAACTGTCAAACAAAAAACAAAATTTCACCAACCCATCATACAAAATTAAAGCAAACATCAAGCAGTGTAGTTCAAACCACAAACAAAATGAACTGACACAACAAGTGAGATGAATGGATGCTATTCTGAATTATATTATATCCCAATCAGGATTCATACAAGGCACTGGTAGAAGGACTAAAATGAAACAAAATTAGAGCAATCTAGAAGCAAGATTACACAAGCACAAAACAAAATGAACTCACACAAGATGTGTAGTATGAGCAGCCTAAAATAGAAAAATAATAGTTTAACAGCCAATCAACAGCTATACAATTTAGGGACAGAGGCATTTTATTCATTTTCATGGATCCAGATTTGTATGGAATAGTTGAGAACCTTCCAAATGTGGGCTCAAGATTACAATAAAAATAAACCATTAAATTTTAAAAATTCTACTTTTAGTGATTTTATCCTAGGGTTTGTTTCAATATGGTTTTTAAAAGCAACAACATTTTCAACAGCTCCAGCAGCCAAGCCAGCTTCAATGGAGGCAAGGCTCAGAACGTGGAGGCACCTGTTTACACCCAAGCCTTTGAGGCGGGTAGCAAGGAAGCTGACCTGTTAATGACCCCCAACCCATATGGCTTTGACTTGTTCTTAGTCACTATGTGTCTAGCTCTTCCCTCACTCCCATACCAACTCCTACACAAGCTGCCCATCAACCAACCAATCAGGATGGCAACCTTGATTTGGAACAAATTTCTGCCACCAGCCAACCTGCCCCCTCCCTCAGCCAATCAGGCTTCAGCTCCCACAGCCCAGCGCCCCAAGCAACAAATCATCACCGCCCAAATTCTCCAAGAAATTGTGGCACTGAACCTGCAGGGTCTGTCCTGGGAACAGATTGCCGCCCAGTTGCAATTTACCTGAGCTACTGTCATGGGGGAGTTCAACAACCTAATAAACAAGGGGAATCTGATTGAGATGGCCAAGAAGCCCAAGATGTGACAGAAATGCGGGATAGTATGAAGCCGTTTCTAAGTGATGGGGAATTACCACCCAAATCCACATAGAATTAATGATTAACCACCAATGTGGCTTCAAATATCTTTTTGTAAAATTTCCAATTGTAATACCAGGATTAAGCAGAAAAATTAATCCTAACCAAAGTAGCCCAAGGTAAATGGCCTGAGACAACATCAGCAACTCTTCAGAATAAAATTCTGGACATTGGAAGGCAACACAATTTTCAGTTTCAAGAATGGGGGGAGCTTCAAAATTGGTTGACACAAAATTAACATTGGGCGGCACCAACGACAAAGTTCCAACTGCAGGACCCCATCTTCCAGAAATGATTCAGTTGAGAATTAGATTGTACAGAATATATTGTAACAACCCAACCACAGGATGCATTTTGAAAAGTAAATTAGAACTGGGGATAAATGATTTTTATTGAGTAAAATTTTGAGAGGACTCAACTCTTAGAGTTGAAACAGTGAAAATTATTCAATATATATCAGAAAATTGACTAAGGATTACCACCTGAGTCTTGACCTCCTATTCCTTCCACATTTTCAAGTAAGTATCTGGTCCAGGTTGCAAAGAACCCTTGTGTGATCAGTTTCTGACAACCATGCTGATTAACAAGCTCATATTGGGTGACCCTCAAATCACACCAATTTATCAACATCAATTTGCAAGGAGGAACCAGTTTAAGCTGACAGACTGGAGCAGCTGTAACCCATTTCCAATTGACTGTTTGATTTAAATCTGTTAACTTGGTCAATTTTGATAAAGGTTTCCCGGCTTTTTGAGCCTTCTTGCTTGGGCAGATAATTCCCAGCATGATGGAACCTACTGTGACACAAGAAGGCCCCCAAGTCATAAATCACTGAGGCATACCCAACTATGCTTGACCTCCTGCAGCGGGATCCCAAGCTTCCCTTGACCCAGGTCCCAAAGCAACTTGTGCACCATGGCATTTGGGTGTCTGAGCGCATGGTGCAGCTCTGGATGTACGGGAAGGTGGCTTCTGTACAGGTTCTTACCAATTTTGCCAGCGACCAATGGGATTGCGCTGAGGATTCCCTGTATGATCCCGCCATTGAATCCACCCTGGTCCAATGCCTGACTAGTCTGTCAGATGACATCATGTTTATCTCCTACTATAAGCTATCAATAGCTTTTGACAATTTTGGCGCCCAAGGAAGAGCTGCCACCCAAAAAGGGAGAAAATAGGTCAAGAAGGGCACATTTATTGGTGAATTTCTGGCTGTTTCAGCTAAGAGTTTTGTATATTATTGGACAAACCCAGATTTCACCAATGGCTACTTGTACAGCCACATCCTTGGTGGATTAATTGACTCCTGGGATGGCTCAAATTCCAAGCACTGGGTTTTCTTGAGCCACCAGATGAAGGGTAGCTCCACCACCTTGAGGCCATTCAGAAATGTGGGCACCAGGCCTCAGTCTACCCTGCCGGCCATGCAGACATTAATCTGGGTGATGTTGTCTTCTTCAATATCAGATCCACATTACAGGAGCGCCGCCCTCAGGCTTTCAACGACCTCTATCTTGGGGTCCTTGACCACAATTTTCTCTTTGGCCGCCAAATGGTGGCTGACTTGTTTACCCAAATTATCTTTCACATGAACATGTGCAACTATCATATAAGGATAAGCGCCTTCCACCCTGTGCCGCAGCCACCTATCAGCCCATCCAGCCAATGACAGATGAGGAATATAAAAAGTGTTATATGGTGGCCATCACACATAATCCTTCTACTCCTACCCCCACCATCACCACCCCCCACCTTCTAGCCCCACCCACCCAATCCCAGACCCCCAGGCTAGCACTGCCTCTACGTCTTCCTTCCCACGCTATTCTGCCTACTATGCATCACTCTTCCCTGCCCCAATAAACCCCCTGTTGCCAAACATTTTCTATTTATATTATCTTTATTTTGAATTTCAATTGTTCATTTTCTCTTTGTTTATAGTTGGTTTTATTCTTTATGTTCAGCTATTTCTATAAAATCATATATTTACTATGTTGTGTATCTAGATCCAGAACACAGTTATTTTTAGTACCCAAACACAGCCCATTGTGAAAATATTAACAACAATTTGGTGATCATCTAAATTTGAATTAGAAAATTATAGGTTAACTGTTTTTAGATAAAGTTGTTACTGACCTGAATTCAAAACCCTAATGATAAACTTTAAGCCAATCAGGAGCCAAGTGATAAAGTGATTGTTGTGACATAAAGGGTCACCCAATAATTCTTTGATGCATGTGTGCTAATTAATATTATTGGCTGGTTTTTTTCATTGAGAGCCATTGCCACTGTGGCAAGTTGTTGATGGACTAGTGCCCAATCAGCTGCTGGATTAGCACTAGTCCATCAACAACTTGCCACAGCGGCAATGGCTCTCAATGAAAAAACCAGCCAATCATATTAATTAGCGCACATGCATCAAAGAATTATTAGGTGACCCTTTATGTCACAACAATCACTTTATCACTTGGCTCCTGATTGGCTTAAAGTTTATCATTAAGGTTTAGAATTTGGATAAGTAACAACTTTATCTAAAATACAATTAATCTATAGTTTTCTAATTCAAATTTAGTTGATCACCAAATTTTTGTTAATATTTTCACAAGGGGCAGTGTTTGGTTGCTAAAAATAATATGGCAATTAAGGGATAATGCCAACACAAAGCAAACAATACATATTGAGTTGAGCGTAAAACATATACACAATGGGTAAAAAGATGGGATAATGTAGTAAATGGGAAAACAAAAAGGAATAAACAAAGAGGCAACAGTATCAAAATAATACAGAATTTATTGGGATGAAAGCTATAAAAACATAAGAAAATTTTAGTAAAAAATCAATGAGAGAATTGGAGAAGCTTTTGAAGGACCTTAACTCTACAATTGCAGAGATCAAAGAAATTGACCTCAAGGTCAAAGCAAGAGTTAAGTCTGTCATCCTTGAAGGAGACAAAAAAGACAAGGTGTCCGCAAAGGCCCTTATGACCAAAATACCAGACACCCCTGAGAAGACAATTGAGCGCTTACTAAAAATTCAGAAGACGGTGGTTGAGGGCCTCCAGTTTAAGGCATACAATCTTTCTGTGCTGTCTATCTGGGTTGACAACCCTGAGATGTATGCCCACCTCAAACCAGCCAAGCAAGCCCAAACCAAGGACACAGATCTGCCAGCGCAATTGCTTGCGCCAAGAATGACTAAACATGCTAAATCTGCTGGCAAAGAGGATATCTGCAAAGGTAACATAAAAAAATAAAATTAATAAATATTTGTAAGTAATTACCTTTTTTAGAAACCATAGACAGTGAAATCTGCCGTGTTCTGGTCCCGTTTGTCCCCGTCATGTTCTATGCCAACTACACCAATCATGTGGCAAGGCAGCTGTTTTTGTCTCCTCCTGTCTTGCAGGAGCTTAAAGACAGAATTCACGGGTCCTTCCCAATGTCCAGGGAGGAATTGGCTGAGCTTACGCATGCTGAGGCAGCATCTGAGTGGGCAGTTACTGCCTACAAGGATGCACAACTGGTCCGCCTGGACCCAGTATCTCTCAATAAAGTTTACACAGTAAACTCCATTGAGCTTGTTTGGGACAGCCTGACAACACTCTCATTCAAGAATATACCAGAGATAGGCTGGGCCCATGTGGCTGCTTGCTTCTTCTACCCCCTGTATCACACCCTGTCTTACCTGTTGGAGAACTTTGGGCGCAAGGTGAGGGAATTGGCTGTTACAGATGCAACAGCCATAAAGAAAATAAAAATCCTCCTTGCTGACTTTGGGTTGGCCTGGAGCGCCAATGAGACGGGGCTTCCTGCAGCTATGGAGCTGACCTTTGCTAAAACCAAACACAAAAAGAAAATAATTACAGTATACAATAAGCTGTGCAAGTTCACTGAAGCCTTTGCTGGGCAAAGGCTTCCCCTTGTTGTTTACCTTGGGTATCTTTCTACTTTGGAATAGGCGCCAGCGTGGAGGATTTTGACAGGGTCCTTCTAGGAATTGACAAGGCCAGGCTCTCCCTGGATGGGAAGAAGGTCCCCTGGGTATGACTTGGTGGATCATGTCATCCAGGACGCCCAGGTCCTGGCTGGTATCTACGGGTTTGAAGCCCCACCAGAGAAGTTGCTCCTCCATTTGCACCTGACCCTACTCCCATTCACCAGCAGGCGGGAGTTTTTTAATAAGGGTGTATTCACTGTCCATGGTGTGGCGGTGGAGGTTGTGCACCACCTCCATCACAGGGTGGGTACATACAGAAGAACTCACTACAGGAGCTCTTAATAAATTCTCTCTTCCAAATAATTCCATTGCAATTTATATTATTTTTATTATAATAAAATTTTATAATTCTTATTTTAGCAAACAAGATTTGCAGAATATATCCCAGAGAAGGTCTTATAAAAGCATAATAATATATTTCAATAAAATCTACTTCTGATTTGTACACATAAAATTTAACTTCTTTTTTTGATTATTATATTTATTTGCCAAAAGTGATATTAATGCGTTTGCGTAATCCAGTATCAAGTGTTTGGGATACCCTTAGATGACACAATAAAAAATGATTATAAATAAATAAATTACTAACCTTCATTGATGGTCCTGCTGAATGTGATTGTGGGCTTGGAAGCATCTAAATATAAAATGATAATGAATAAATCTTGAATAGTAAATTAGAGAATATAAAAAAGATTGGACACACTAAGCCTTTAATTGATTGGCTGTTTGGCTAGGCATGCAGGGATGAACAAATCAGTATGGCCATAAAATTTGGCCACAGTCTCAGCTGGGAGGGTGTGGATCCTGGCCTGCAGCAAATCAAATAGGTCCTTGGTCCCAGTTGGGGTCCCTCACTTTACAACTTGCTTGAGCCACCCAAAAACTTCTTTATGGGATTTAGGAAGGGTTAATATTGAGTAGGAAGAGAAGGCACAAATTTTCTGTGGCCAATTGCTGGGGGCCCACTGCAATGCTAGTGTCAATCATTGGGAATTCTTTGAGAATATCAGCCACCTTGTGGAGACCAACATTATCCAGCACAATTACATTTGTGAAGCCCAGGCTTGTGTGCCTCAGGTGCTCCTGGACCAATTGGAGGAATGCTAGAAAGGTACGGCTGTTGTGGGAGCCTAGTATCATTTGATAGAGCTTAACCCCCTTTGGACCGAGGAGAGCCACCATTGAATATGCTGTGGCACAGACTGCAGCACACTAAGCTACCCCATCATTTGAGCCTTTTGGGACATACCTGTCAAGCCTCCGGAATAATGTAATAGACTTGATCATTTTTCTCCTTGGTTGATTGGTTAGACAGCCAATTGCCATTTAGCTGGCTTGCTTGTAAAAGAATCAAATTATCCTGCTCCTGGGATTTGGCTAGTTGGTACATTGATGATTACTCCAAAGATTCACCCTGATATGAGAATTGTCCGCTCATTGGATTGAACCTGAGCAAACAGGCTTGATGTCCCAGGCCACAATCACAGAACGTTGTACAGCCAATAAGACAGAATGCCCAGGAATATTAATGCAAGATGGTTGACGTCAAACATTTGCACTTGTAGATACCTCAAATTATATGACCAATAAAGAAGGTTGTTCAGAAGAATAATGCATGATGCAAGAATCCAGTAGACAGGGCAACTAAACTCACACATGCATAAACTGTAGATGAGATGCCGCAAATACACTGATGAGATAAGCTGAGGCCCAGTAATCTATTGAAGTCCCATGCCAGACCAACATGGCTGCCTAGCTCTGAGGGCTGAAACTAGCAGTCTGGGGAACAGATAGACTGACTAGTAAGAGTTAGATATGTCAGATTACAATCTGGCAAGAGGGCCTATCCACCCTATATAGTGCTCTCCTGATTAGAGATTGAGCAGAATATTCACCCTTGAAGATAGAGATTAAAGAATCTCTATTTTTGTATCACTACTAGCTGACGCCTAGTAGTCAGAAGTATTCAAGTAGAACATGCCGCCATTTACTTGCAGACCCGTGTGTTTTCTCCTACAGACTTGGAATATCACCAGGCCATAGCCTCTCCTAAGACCTAATTGGTAGCAAGGATTGTCCCCATACAATCTATATTAACCTCCCTACTATAATGAATAATAAAGATTTTTCCTCAAGACCCCAAAATCTTTACAGTGGTGCTCACTACAAAAACAAGCCACCATCAGAGTCAAGTCAAGGCGCTGCCTTGCCTCTTTTCCGCCCCAGCTTTGTTGATAAGTATGGGGGGATGCATGGACACTAGTGACACCAAAAGAGACACTAGTCTCTTCCTGGCAATTACGCCACACAGAGCCATTGAGCTCCAAGATGACTGCCTCCACTTGGACCCCATCAATGTCCCGGGACCACACCAACCTTGCCATTATTCCCTAGAAGAGTTCTGTGGCATACTAGGCGCACTCCTACACAGTTGTTGAAATGAAGGGGCCCAACAGGAGATGGAGTTCACACTGTTCAGCTACAATCTGAATTCTGCCAACCTCTGGACTGCATATCATCAGTACCAGGAGGCAAACAGCATGCAGATCAGTCAGCTGTTGAACAAGGAAAAGGGGCAAGTCAAAGACTTCCTCTCTTACTTTGTTCATCCAAGCATTAAACACTTACAGCAACTTGTTGCAAGACAAAGCTTAGAGCTGATCAAGCTGGGGGCTAGCCACAATGAATTGCAGGAAGCCCACTTGGCTACAATCAACAAGCTGAACACCAACTTTGATTCCTTGCAGGGTATCTTAAGAAATCTGTTTGATATTACCAACCATGCCCACTTCAGAGTGGATGAGATTGTGCAACAGTTTAATTCTCAGGTTAGACACATTGTCGTCAATTGCTTTGAAAGCACTGGCATCACTCCACAGTGAATCACTGACGTGACAGCCCACTGTATCAGCCTTACTCAAAGGGTTGACAAGTTGGCCCAGCATTCAACCCAGAGCAAAGGGACTCCTGATAAAGAAGCTCTGCACTGTATACTAGACAACACTGACAACAGAAGTACCAACTGGTATAACAAGCTAGTGGCTCACGTTAACAAACTGGCAAGTAAGCTAGACAGCCTGAGAAATAGAAAGTTCTCTGCCCCGCTGGGTATTGCTTCCCAAGAGCTTGCCCCTGACCCCCATGATTGTTGCCTATACCACAATGCCTATATGGATAACAAAAACAATCTTTGGGAGGCCATCAAAAGTGTACAAGAACTTGTCAGCTTGCTGTATGAGGATCTGGAGTCAGCACGCAAACAAATCACCCACCTAGAGGAAGGTTGCATGAAGAACAAGAAATGTCACGGTACGCTCACTTCTATGGTCCTTATGCTGGAGGAAAACCACAGTAACCTACTGGAATAGCTGGTACAAGAGTGTGCAGCTAGAAAGGAGATGGAGCTTAAGTTTGCTACAAGACTAAGCAAGCTTGAGACTCAGGCTAGTGGAGCAGGCAGTAGCAGCTCTGGCCAAGGCCTTTCACCCCTTCCCGCCTCTTCCTTGGAAAGGCAGAAGACTTCCTCTCCTGATTACTTCCATGAAGTAGGTTCCAATTGTGAGAGTAATGGCTCTCAGTAAACACGTAATGTACCCATGGGAGTCTTGGCACTGCCTCCTCTCACACCAATGACCTCCACCAGGCTTTCTTCTATTCCCGCCAGAAGACCAATGGCCACCCTCATAGAAGAGACCCTGGTACCTGACCACAAGTTCAAGCCATTGAACTTACCTAAATTTGATTGTGATGGGAACATTAGAACATTCATACAGCTATTTGAGATGTCCATGAGAGGGTCATCAGATCACATGAAAGCCACCACCCTCATTAATGCCCTGGACCCCGCCAGCGTAGACGTTATCATGCCACATCTACCACAATAAGAGTGGACATATGCAGACGCCAGACAGGCAGTCATCAAAAAATTTGGCAGTGAGACAAAACTCCAGGCCAGGAAGGCGGAGTTTAGCAATATCTCCTTTAAGAAGTACGAGACTGTATCTGACTTTGCCAATTGATTCTACCATGAGGTGCAGATTCTCCTTGGGGCTGGGGTACTTTCCAATTTAGATTGCTGCATTACTATGAGCAGAGCATTACAGCAATATTTTGAGCTTGCCAATGTGATGTTCCCGGTACTTGATCAGTCCAATGACATTCAGAGAATTACTAGATATCTCAGCAGACTTGGTTCTCAGTTTGGGGCACCAAACAAGGGACAGTCAGGTAAAAGTTTTAACAACTTTAAGGAGCGCTCCCAAACCCCCAAGATGACCAATTCCACACCTGACGCAGATAAGCCAAAGGGAGAAAACAAATCCTATCAAAATTCTGGTAACTGCAACAAGTGTGGGAAGCAAGGCTACTTTGCGGCAGACTGCCAAGGAGGAAAGCCTAGTCCCACTTCTGTCAATGTGGTCATGGTAGCCAAGCCTGCAGAACAGGGAAAAGGAAAGGCGGGCCAGTAATGGAATGTAATGGTCCTGCCAATTTCCTCCCTATTCCAAAAGATCCTGATAGAGAGACAGCCAGACAGCGCCCTAAGGTCAGCAACACAGTCTCCATGCCTACCAGCAAGGAGACAGCACCTACCCTGGCAATATCCACCGACACATCCACAGCCAGCAACCTGCCCCTTCCTGATCTATTCCTACCAGAAAAAGACTTTGAGGAGGACTCTATCCATAAGCTAGTAGCAGACAACCTGTATGCAATCCCCACCTGAGGGAGAGGCTGCCCCAGGAAAATTGACACCAATGCAATAGAGACTGTCTCCAAGCCCTACACCACTAAAGTTCAGGAGTTATGTACTGGTTCTAACCCAAACATGTCCAGCAACCTGCTGCCACTGAAAGGTGTACAGTTCTCCATGCCACTAGAGACCATAGAAGCCAACTTCCCCGAGATTGGCCAAAGCCTCCACCAATACTTTGATGCCCCAGGACCACTGGGTATCTATCTATTAAACCTCCAATCTGAATCTTATACTGAATGTACTTATTCTGATATTTCCATAAATAAGGCAAAAGTATGGGCCATTATAGACAGTGGGGCCCTCATCAATATAGTCTCAATCCGCCTGGTGAAAAGACTGGGTCTGGCTCCTGACATAGCCCACTCCAAGGTCTATGGTACCGCCGGCATACATACCACTACTTTGGTCGGAGCATACAGCTCACTGCCAATGAGATTTGGTTCAATTGCGGTTTCCTCGCCTGCAGTAGTCTTGCCCAGTTAAAACTATGATATACTGATTGGGATGGCATTCCTTTGCAAATACAGGGTGAAGCTAGACATGGAAGTAGACACATTGATGCTGCTCAGCCAGAAAATCCCACTGTACTACTATAAGGAGAAGATGCCACCAAAGGAAACTAAAAGCATTCACCTGGCATACAAGGACAGAGTGGTAGCAGTACCCTATCAAATCAAGGGGGAAAAGGGCAGGTGGCTGCCCATACAGATAAAGGAGCACAAGGACATTCCCCTCCAATCAAGGTCAACCTTCACACTCCCAAGCGGCACCCAGATGGCCATCAACTCAGGGTTAACTCTTGAAATACCTGAAGGACTCTACGGGGAAATCCATCAGCCTTGGAGCCGCTCCCGTTTCAAACTATGTGTTGCCCCTGGAATCATCATTACCAGGCAACAGGAAATCCATGTTCTTTTGGCTAACTTACAAGAATTTGACCTAAAGATTAAGAAGCATCAGGTAGTTGCCTTTGTACACCTCCTCCCTGTCATTGAGATGGAGGAATTCCATTGCATAGGTGACTTCTCCAACATGGGGCTGCCAGATCAAGTAGAAGCCTCTGCCTATGCAACTACCCCCTTGGCTGACCTATTGTCTTTGAGAGATGAAGAACGCAAGAAGGCTAGTGTGCTTTTCAAAAAATATTGCTGCATTTTTTCAGAAGATGATTTTGATCTAGGATGTGCCACTGATGTCACCCATCACATTGACACTGGTGACCAGAAACCTATTCAACTCCGTCCTATCAGAAGGTCCAAAGCCAGCAAGGAGGTAGTGAGCAAGGAGATTAAGGAGCTCTTGGATAGAGGCATGCTAGTGCCATCTAAGAGCCCTTGGGCATCTCCTATGCTCATATTTAAGAAGAAAGACAGTAGCAATAGGGTTGTGATTGACTACCCTCAGCTCAATCTGAAACAAAGAAGGATTTGTACCCTCTCCCACAAATTGATGATGTACTTGATTGTCTAGGCGGAGCCAAGTATTTCTCTGCCATGGATCTAATTTCTGGTTACTGGAAAATTGAGTTACCACCTGAAGAACAAGATAAGTGCACAATAATAACCTCACAAGGGTTATTCTAGCCAACACACATGCCTCAGGGTCTGTGTAACGCCCCAGCAACCTTCCAATAAGCCATGTATTTGATCCTTGGAGACCTCAAGTTGTCCTGCGTTCTGGTATATTTGGATGATATTAACATATTTTCCAGGACCTTCAATCAACATCTGGATCATCTAGAGGCTGTGTTCAAACAACTGGCTGACGCCAATCTGAAGATCAAGCCTCAAAACTGCCAGTTCTTCAAAGATCAGCTCAAATACCTTGGCTTTGTTGTAGACACAACTGGACTTTGCCCTCAACCTGCTAAGGTTAAAGCAATCACAAATATGAAGCAACCAGAAAGCAAATGAGACATACAAGTCTTCCTAGGGATGATTGGCTACTATTAACGCTTTATTCCAAACTTCTCCCGCACTGGCAAGCCACTGTTTAACCTCCTTAAGAATGGAACTACCTTTGAATGGACAACGGTGTGCCAGACTGCATTTGATTCTCTTAGAATAAGCCTTTCATCCAGCCCCGTCCTGATGTATCCGGACTTCAACAAGCCCTTTATTGTCCACACCAACACATTGTTGTCAGCATTGGGAGAAGTGCTATCCCAACACAACAATGAGGGAGCTGAGCATCCTGTAGCCTACACCAGCAGGTCCCTTAATGACCACAAGCAAAACTACACCGTCACAGAAAGAGAATGTCTCACTGTGATATACACCTATAAGCAGTTTAGGGTGTACCTACATGGTGTACACTTCACCGTGGTAACAGATCATTCCAGCCCCAGTTGGCTTCAGAATCTCATAGAGCCCAAAGGACGCCTTTCCAGATGGGCACTGAGACTCCAAGCCTTTGACTACAAGATAGTTCACTGCCCTGGAGCCAGCCACCAAAATACTGACTGCCTGTCCTGCCTACCCACCATAGCACTGGTATCCTCTCAAGCGGACAACATGTATGATAAGATGGTAAAGTCCACCTTTGACAACAAGCCAGAGGAAATCTAGGCAATTCTGAGGGAGCTAAGAAAGGACTGTTGGGTAGAGAACAATAAACTCTACAAATATCACAAAGGTAAAAAGTACTTATTCCCTTGTCCGTTGGAAAGGCCCAAAATCATACTTGCTGCCCACAAGGCCGTAGGCCATGGGGGATTCTATAAGGCCATCACCCAGCTGCAGCTCCACTATTATTGGGAGTACCTGCTGTTTGACGTCAAAGAGACCCTCACTTGTTGTTCCAAATGCCATAATGAGAAACCGTTTGTGGGCCGCCACCAGTACAAGAAGGTGGAACCAAAATTTGCTTGACACACTGTAAGCATAGACGTCGTAGGTCCGCTTCCAATGTGCGTAGGGCGCCTTTAATATATCATAGTAGCCATCAATTACTTAACCAAATGGGTCAAAGCCAAGCCACTACAGAGAGTAAGCGCCAAGGCAATGGCCACCTTCATCTTAGAGCATATCATCCATTGACATGGATGTCCTCAGTTCATCCTCACGGACAACGGCACTAATTTCACTGCCAATGTCATTCCCAAGCTGAACAAGATCATGGGCGTGAGGGGAGTCCTCTTCACTCCATATCATCCTGAGTCAAATGGTATGGTGGAGAGAGTGAATGGAACATTAGTATCCATCCTGAGAAAATTAGCAGATACTTGTACCTCAGAATGGTACCTGTTCCTGCCTGCTGTGGTCTTTGCCTGCAATATCTCAATCCACAGCACCACTAGTTTTTTGCCCTTCCAGCTAGTATATGGACGCCACCCTGCTATCCTGCCAATCCTGTACTCTGCCATGGGCAATCCTGAGACATGACTTATCAGCAATATCCAACTAAGTTAGCCAAGATGCTGATCAAGCTTCCAGCTGAAGCTTTCTCAGAAACCTCCCTGTCCAGAACATAGGCCAAATAGCCAATAACACAAAGCACCATCCTTTGATGGAATTCAAAGTGGGAAGTCAAGTTTCATACCACAACAAGGTCATGGGTCAATCTCATAAGTTGGATAGCTTATGGAAGGGTCCTTTTGAGGTTATAGAAAAAACATCACAGGACGCATATACTATTAAGAATCTGGCAGATGAACGGCTCATAAATTGAGTACACACCAGATTCCTTAAACCCTTCTTTTCTATGCCTAGTATTGGCAACAATTAAGCCTTACAACTTATATACAATAACTAAAAAATATAATTGTAGGCATAGGTGTTTATTAGATGACTAAATGTTGCCTTCTTGATATTCTGGGTCTTCTTCATCCTTGTCATCCTCAGTCTTGTCCTCTTCAGTCTCTCCATTGTTGCTAGGGTCTTGGCTTACTGGAGTTTGACGCTCCATCACCTTCTCCTGGGCCTGAAAAAACTGGCGCCATCTTCCTGACTTAGCCACGCTACAAACAGGAACAAAAGAAAAAGTACAACCTCTGACAAAAAAGGAAGTAGCAACCTGCAGCCACACTCTACAAACTGCAATTGGCTGTTACAAGTACTGGACAAGCGGAAGAGGAATAGAGGCCTGCTTGGCGTCCAGTCACCAGAGCCTGGCGTCTAGAGGGAAGCAGCATGAAAGGACCATGCAGTCAAGCATGAAGTCAGAGATGTACCAGTAGATACACGGTAAAGGAGCTTGTAGGCCACCTATCTTATTGCAATATTTTTCCCAGTGTGCTGCCATGTTGTCAAACGTCCCCATAGGCAGACAAAGGTCTGGGGTCAAGAGCAGATCTTCATGTCGTAACTGTGCTGTTTTAGCAGAGTTACATGGGGAAAATATTTAAAAACTAGATAATATTCTTTATTGGGAGATAGTGATTATATAGCTCATGTGAATCAAGGATAGTAGGAACAAGATTGGTGATCACACGGTTGGATGGAAGAAGGGGGTGGCTTGATCCTGATAATGAGTCAAGCGCCAAATCAAGGTATCCACCGTGAAGGATCATCATCTGTTCATGTTGTTGGATTTGTTAATTTGAGTTGACTTCCTAGTCTGGCTTCGAGTGACCAGATAATTGGATTGTGGGTCACAAACCCGCTTGGTTGGAACCTTGCTGGCAGGTCGAGCCTACAGTTTCAATACACACACACCCCAGCTGAAGGTCAGCCTCCTCTGGGGGCAGGTTGTCAGGGAGGTTGTCAGGAGCCTGGGTGCTGTATTGAATCAGTTGTTGTTTGGTG